>PVJD01004738.1:0-129980 GCA_004026545.1 Mormoops blainvillei | reverse complement strand
CATCCTATTATTCCAGCTTGGGTGCACATAAGCACCCACTTTTTTAGGATAAATATCTAAAAGGGTATTTTAGATATTTAGATATTAGATAGGGTAAATATCTGAAATTACCGAATCATAGGATACACATATCCTAGCTATTGTCCAACCACTTTTCCAAACTGGTTGCCCTTCACATTCCCATGTGCAGCCGTGAGGATCCTTGCTTTCCATCCTGCCCAACTCTGGGCGCCCTCAGATACTCTACGCCCAGCTGGTGAGGATGAAGTCATATCTACTGTGGTTTTCATTTGTCCTCTTCCGATTATTAATGAATTAAGCACCTTTTTAATCAACAACAAATACTTATTGGCCATTTGGATTTTTTGTTATTTTTATTTATTTTTTAATTGAATTTATTGGGGCGACATTGGTTAATAAAATTGCATCGGTTTCAAGTGTACATTTCTATATTACATCGTCTGTACACTATATTGTGTGTTCACCAGCCCAAGTCAAGTCTCCTTCCATCACCATTTATCCCCCCTTTACCCTCAGCTCCCTCCCCCCACCCCCCTTCATCCTTCTTTTGGATTTCTTTTGCGAAATTCCTGTTCAAGTAAGAAAGTTTGCACTTTCTTTCATTGGATTCTTTTCCTTGGCTTGGAGGGAGTTTTTCACCTATTCTGG
Organism: Mormoops blainvillei; assembly: GCA_004026545.1. Classification (NCBI taxonomy): domain Eukaryota; kingdom Metazoa; phylum Chordata; class Mammalia; order Chiroptera; family Mormoopidae; genus Mormoops; species Mormoops blainvillei. The sequence goes on along the minus strand of PVJD01004738.1, from coordinate 129,311 downwards.
GCAGTATTTGTTGCAAATATCTCCTCCCACTTGATGGCCTGCCCTTCCTTGCTTTCCAACTTTGGGAAGCCCAGGTGGCCTCACGCAGAGCTCCAAGGGTCCCTGGGGGCTGCCCCACTGCCCCGATCACCACTGGGAGGACGCGGGGTGCGGAATTGCAGCAGGGAAGCGGAGGAGCGCGGGGCTGGTGAGGGTGGTTGCACCTGGAAGGGGTGGGTGGCGCACCCCGGGGGCGAGGGCAGGGGGTAAACGGGATCATGACCCGGGAGAGCTCAAAGGAGCTGGTCCCCGACAGCATTTACGACCAGGGCGGGAAGGGCCGACTGGGACCGAGGCAGGAACGAGGGCCCAGGGGCCTGGGCCCTGGGGCCCGAGACCCGAGACCCGAGAGGCGGCGGGCGGGGATCTGAACAGGCTTTGGTGTCCAGACTCCCAGGGCCACCCTGGCCTCGGTTAAGACCGGCCCAGGGCACCCGCTGGACCCGGCACTTACTGGGCCTTAAGCCACCGTTGAGGCGCAGCATTGTCCATCAGATCAAAGGTAAAAGGAGAAAACAAATCCGAACGCGCCTATGGGCAGCTTCTGGCCTGTTCCAAAACGGCATTATTTTTCCCCCCATTCATCTCCGTGAGCTGGAGCCGGGTACCTTTTCACCCGCTGCAGGAATTCGTTTCTCCCAGGTGTCCCTGTGGGCCTTGTTTACTTAGATTTGTTTGCCTCTCTTGGTCAGGAATTTCAGTGGAAAACTTGTGCCTCTGGGGAGCCAGCTTCATTGCATTTTAAATGCACCCCTTGTCTTTTAGCCAAGCTACCCAGCCCTGCTTGTGTGATGTCAGACCTCCACAGGAGGCCCAGCTCCACCTTGTGGTATTTGGCTTTGCCAACTATTTTGGCAAAAGAATAGTTGACCCTTGGTTGCTGTTGGCAGATCAATGGGAGGGATTTACCCAGGCCAGTCAGCTGCAAGGATTGGCTGTGACCACTTATCACCAACTTCCACCCTCCTTGGAGGATCAGCCGTGCAGGGGCAGGGTATTGGTCCTGGGACTTGGCTGTAGCTGTCATTGGGTGCATAGGCTCTGGGATTTCCCGGGTGGTCCAGGCCAAGGTCAGCCCACGCCTGTGTTTTCCCCAGGGCCACCCTGCCTGAGCTGTAAAGGAATCCGAGATGGCTGCTACTTGTGCTGGGCTTGGAGATTCCCAGGCAAAGCCAAACTGTGACTCTGATCTGGCTGCCGTTAGGGGTCACGGAAGCCAGCTGTTGCTTGTTTGATAGGATTTAGGAGCCAAGGTGAGCCATTCTTATGGAAAAGCAGCTTGGGTGGGCCCATAAATTGGATGGGGTGGAGCCTCTGTGGAGCTCCAAGGTGGGTCACACAGTGTTAGCCAGGTGGATGGATTCTCAGATATGGCACCAGCCTGCTGGCTCTGTAGGGGAGGGCTCAGCAAAGGGACTGGCCTCTGCTCATCCCGATGCCAAACTCTTCAGCCTCTCCCTGTGTACCACTGGTGCCCTGCAAGCTGCCACCCTGGTGCTAGAGCTCAGAGGGAGTGAGTCTGAGTAGGCGAGTCCGCGTGTGGGTTCCCCAAGAGGAACTGCTTGGGGCTCCAGCAGCCGCCTCCACTGACTCAGTCCTGGTTTTCGCATCCAGAAGTCCTGGGGACTTATCTTCCTTGCGCTGGAATCCCGGGCTGGGGGACCTGGTGTGGGTCTGGGACTCCTCGCTCCGGAGACATCTCTCCCGAATTTTTATCCACGTGGGTGTGGGGCCAGCCCGTTCTGCGTCCGTGCCCCTCCTACCCGTCTGGATGGATGTAGTTTCTTGAATTCCACAGTTGTCAGACTTCCATTCAACTCGGTTTCTGACACTCCTGAGTGATGGTGGTTCTATATTTCAGTTGCAGTTTTGATGTGGTTGTGCGAAGAGGCGAGCCATGTCTGCCTGTATCGCCATCTTGACTGGAGGCCTGTGAATTCCTTCCTTAAGGGTGGATTTTTATCTGACCATATATTTTTTTTCTCAAAGTGAGGAGTGCTTCTTTTCTGTTTCCGTGGGTCTCTATCCTTAGAGCAGGGTGAAGCTACTAGAGGGTTTTGGCCAGGGCAACGACATGGTCAGATAGACAGTTGGCCCTTGAATAACATGGGTTTGAACTGGGTGGGTCCACCTACATGTGGGTTTTTCAGTTGACCCATGCAGTTCAAACCCATGTTGTTCAAGGGTCAGTTCTGCGGTGGCTGGGAGTCTGCATGTGCAGACGCTGACTGGCCAACCCCCGCATTGTTTGAGGCTCATCTTTACATGAAAGAACAACCCCAAACGGCCCTGTGGATGACGGGTGAGAGGTGGGTTGGGGAAGAATTGGGAAGGCAAGTTAAAAGGCTGGTGCAGTTTATGGAGCTGTGTGCTTCAAACGTGGGCGATTTTCTGTGTATAAATTAGACTAGGATGAGTTTTTAAATATGAAAACAAATGACTGTCATCATGGCCCACATGAAGTCCAGAGACCAGAGAAACGGCTCCAGGCCAGGCTGGGAGCAGTGGCGTAGGTCTGGGGACTTGAGTGGGATTCTGGTTGTAGAACTGAGAGGGTCTGAGGAGAGCATGAGAAACCTAGAGGAGACGTGGGGGAAGAAAGGGGAGGGGACAGCCTTCCTGGACCCGTTGTGGGAGGAAGTAGCCATCCCTTCATGACCCCTTCCACATACACTGCTCTTACCTGTTTGTCTCCTCTCTCAGACCCGCCTGAGGGTGGGGATTCGTAACCAAGTGATAAGGGTGGGACCCACCTGGTGTGAATTCTGGTTCTGAAGTTCCCTAGTAGTGTGACCCCGGATGGGTTGCTTAACCTTTTTGAACCTCACTTTCTTCACTTGCGAAATGGGGATAATACCTTTTTTGCTGGCATGTGACTTTTGCCCACTTCCTTGCTTCCTAAAAAAATTAGCAATTTCCCTGCTGCCTTGTAATGTGCCCATATTGGGATGGAAGGGGGTGGAGCGTAGTGTGGCTCTTGGGCACCCCAGGCTGAAGAACCCTTTCATTTAAGCTCTCGAGGGCTTCGTGCATCTTGGGAGCATCTCAGAACGAGGTATTCTTGCAGATGGAGAGGCAGCTGCCGTCCAGGAAAGCTGGGAATTGGAGTCCTCCTTCCAAATTCTCTGGATGACCTTGGGCGACCTCTGGTGGGAGAAGCGTGACAACACACACCATCTTGGCAAGGATGGGTTTTCCCTTCAGTGTTTTTTTGCACTGTGGTTCGATTTTTATCCACTTGGGTGCAGTGCTGGTATTTTTCTTTTATATACATGAAATGCGCTTCATTTACCAGTAAGTCCAGTGTGTCTTGTTACTTCTAATGTATCGTTATTCACTGGTGTCATTTTTTCTTAGCTTTTGGGATTTTTCTCCTTTCTAGAGATGTGAGTTTCTATTAGAACCCTCTGAACCGTATTTATTACATAACAAAAGTGTTTCTCTCCTATAAAACCACTTTAAGTTTGCATTCAATACATGTTTTTAAAATTCATTTTATGTAATAACTTTTTCAAAAGTAGCTAGCACTTTCTGTATATATTTCATAACTATAAGCATACTTAATCCTCATAACAACTCTATGAGGTACATGTTATCATCCCCATTTATAGATGAGAAACGGCCTCATCTATAAGTTCAACAGTGCTCTCAAGTTCATGCAGCTAGTAAATGGCAGAGCTAGGGCTGCAGCCTAATTTAGTTCCTCCTTGTATCACTTCTGACCTCACAATCACTTCCCCGGAACTTCGCATGTAAAATTGGAATGCATCTTATGTACTTGTGTGTTTTACTCATAAGCCAACAAGTATGATACTAGTAGTGGGACTTAGTCCAACTTAACCTTGGATCTGAACCCCAGTTCCTCTTCAGGGTGACCTTGGGCCCCCAAAGCCCTTCTTGGGAGGGTCATATGAAGAATTACATAAACTTTTTATATTCCTTTCCTGAGATTTATTTATTTTTAAAGAAGACATTTATTTTAATTTATTGATTTATTGACTTCAGATAAACATCGATTTGTTCTTCCACAAATGTATTCATTAGTTGATTCTTATATGTGCCCTGACCGGGATCAAACCCTCAACCTGGGTATATCATGACGATGCACTATCCAACTGAGCTACATGGCCTGGGCCTCCTTTTTCATTTTAGTACAGCAAAAATTCACCTTTTAAAAAAATGAATGTTAACAGACATATACTTTCATATAATCACCACCATAATCAAGATACAGAACAGTCATAGCACGCCCCCACCCCCCACCCCAGCCCAGAATCCCTCGTGCCCCTTCCTACAGTCAGTTTTTCTTCCACACCTCTAGTCTCTGGCTGTCATGAAGCTGTTTTCTGTCCTATAGTTTTGCCATATCCAGACTGTCATATAAATGGAATTACAGAGGATGTAGCCCTTTGAATCTGCTTCTTTCTTTTAGCATAATGTCTTTAAGGTTCACTACCTGTAGGCAGTCGGTTACTTTTTTTCACTGATGTGGATCAGTGTACCACAGTCTGTTTATCCGTTTGCCATTTGGAGAATATTTGCCTTATTTCTAAATTTGTCAGTTTGTTTTTGATGCCTTGGCAGTTTTGAGCAGTGCCGGTTGGGTATTTCGTGGAATGCCCGAGTCGCGCCTAACTCCTTGAGCAGCAGGCTTTGAGTTCTGGAGGACATCCCGCTGTGATGCTCCGTGGACTTACCTGCCGGAGCCGATGAAACTGGACTGTGGAGGGGGCTCAGGGGCTGGTTGAGGCACATCTTTTTCTGGCCCCTGGAGTGAATTTTAGGCGTCGGTAAAACTTTACCTTCACTGACCGTTTCTCGCCCCCTGCCACCTCACTCTCTCCCCCTCTCTCCTTCTCTTCTTCTTTCCTTTCCTCCCTCTCTCCCTCCCTCCCGTTTTCTGACTCAGTTTTCGTTTTAGTCCTTGCTAAGCTATTTCCCTGCTGGCAGCAGTGATTGATAATTGATTTTATGGCCTATTTGTTGATATCTGTCTGGACAGTGGAGATCTCTTCTCTATCCATTGGGAGATAAGAGAGAATCCGATGTTAGTGTTTTTTTATAGTTTGCTTGTCTATTTCTGAGCTCAAATCAATTAAGAAAATACGGAGAGAAATAGAATTGGGGAAGCTTTGAAAGGAGAACAGCCCGTTGAGATTTGGGCCAGTGGGTTTTCGTGTTTCTTGGTTAGGCACGTGGCTGAGGCTGTGGAACTGAAGCTGGAAGTTTTCAGTGTCTGTATGAATCTGAAATATTTTTGCCTCCATCGTATGTTAATTAGCAAGTGAAATGGTCACATGTCTTAAATTTAAGGTTTGTTTGATTGGTTTATCAGAGCTAATGGGGCTTACATGAATATAAGGAAATACATACAATTCCAGAAAATAAAGACATGGAAGTTCTAACAGTTCAAATGTACTAGCCTTTGAAGAAGAAAAAAGAAAAAAACCTTACAAAAGCTTTAGGAGGGTTTTTAAAAAAGGATTTTATTTATTTATTTTTAGAGAGAGGGGAAGGGAGGGAGAGAAAGGGAGAGAAACATCAGTGTGTGGTTGCCCATCCAGCAATTCCCCACTGAGGACCTGGCCGGCAGGCCAGGAATGTACCCTGACTAGGGATAGATGACCCTTCGGTTCACAGGCCCGCGCTCAATCCAGTGAGCCACACCAGCCAGGGAGGAGGTTTCTTTTTTTAATTTTTAATTTCGACTACTTACTATTTGTTTTAATAGCTTTATTGATAATTTACATACCATAAAATTCACCCATTTAAAATGTACAGTTCAGTTAATTTCAGTATATTTAAAGATTTTTGCAACTAATGGCATAACCTAATTTCACTCTCCATCCACACCCTCCCTACCCAACCATAGGCCAACACTAATCTACCTTATTTTCTACAGATTTGCCTGTTTTGGACATGTCATAAAGAGAATCATGCAGTACATGTGCAGTCATTGGTTATGGACTTTTATCGCATAACATGATGTTTTTGAGGTGTGTTCATGTAGCAGCATGAATCAGTACTTCATTCTTTTAGTTGCTGAGTAATATTCCAGTGTGCGGACCTGCCACATTTACTTCACCTTGTGTCAGCAGATGGACATCTGGTTGTTTCTATTTTGGGGGGCTATTTTAAATAATGTTTCTGTGAACATTTGTATGTACAAGTTTTTTCATGTGTGTAATATGCTTTTATTTTCTTGGTTATATATTTAGGAGTGGAATTGCTGGGTCATGTGTTTAGCCTTTTGAGGAGCTGCCAGACAATGTTTTCCAAAACAACCGCACCGTTTTACATTCTCGCAGCAGTGTGCACATCCTCCCCAGCACTCGTGATTTTCTGCTAATATAATTGCCATCCGTTTCCCAAACCCCTATGATGTTGAGCATCTTTGCGTTTGCTTATTGGCCATTTATGTATCTTCTTCGGAGAAATGTCTTATCGTATCCTTTGCCCGTTTTCAAATTGGGTTCCTTCTCTTTATTGAACTTGTGAGAATTCTTTATATACAAGTTTCTTATCAGACATATGATTTGCAAATAGTTTGTTTTTATTTTCACTTTCTTTGTGTGGATCACTCTGTTCAAATTTCTGTTGTGTCCTGCACTTCTGCCCATATTTTCAAAAGGCTTGTTGTGTTCTTTTTTACCCTTTGTTACTCAATTTAAACTTTATACCTAGTTAACAATCGTTTATGTTAAATAATCTGTTGAAACCACCAGTGTGATTTCTGTTCCCTGACTGAGTCCTGTGTCCCTTTTCTTAAGTTTTCAGGTTTTTTGCATGCCAGTGAGGCTAACCCACGTCGACACACGGAGCTCTGTCCTTGCTGTCGGTGGGCACGTTAGGTTGTTTCCGGTTTGCAGCCATTATCGTGGCGCTGCTGTGGGCATTCTTGCACCTGCCTTTTGGCGAACGGTGTCCACACTTCCGTGGAGTGTGCATGTGCATACCTAGGAGAGGGACTGCCGAGTCCTAGGGTCGGTGTCTGTTCAGCTTCAGCCAAAGTCGTCCAGAGTGGTTGGGCCTGTTTACGCCCGTCCTGTAGCATGTGAGAATTCTGAGTGCTTCCGAATCTCACCCGCACCAGTACATGGTATTAGGAGTTTTTCATTGGGGCCCCTTCAGCGGGTGTCAGCTCCATTTAATGAGTCCCTCCTCTCCCCACTCATCTGTCACCTTTGTCGTATAACAAATTCCACAGATGTGTGAGTCTGTTTCCAGACTCTCCCTTCCAGTGATAAATTTGTCCCTCCACCAATGTCCCTGCCTTCTCCCAGGAAGGCCTTGGGTGCCGCAGTGGCTCTGCAGGAGGACCTGTGACTGGGGTTGGGCATGCAGGCCAGTGCCCTGGGACTCCCTCAGGGTCGGCTGCAGTGAGCGGGTGGCCAGGTTGGGTTGACCTGAGGGTTGCTCAGGGCCCATAATCTGGGGCCAGGATCAAGGGTGTGGTTGGGACTGATCCTGGGGCTGTACTTGGGGCCCAGTGGGAACTTTTTTTGAGTGGCTGTCTATGGCATTGAGGTCAGGGACTTGTGGGGCTCAATTTCGACACAATAGGAGGGGTTTCGTGGGGCTCTGACCAGGGCCTGGCGCAGAGGCTGGGGGAGGTTAGGGCCCCTGGGCCGACGTGGGGTCGCCTTAGTGCTCAGCACTCCCTTCGCGCGGATCTGGGACCTTTGCTCTGCGCTGTGGCTGGCCTACTTTGGGTGACCTTCAGGGAGGGCAGCAGGACCAAGCCAGGCCCTCACCTGCTCCCTGACCGTTGCTGGGGTCAGGCGGGAGGTGTCAGTCCTGGCCTGAGCCCAGTGCAGGGTCCGGGAGGCAGGGGTCCAGGCCTCTCTGTGCTCCTTACACACTAAGCGACCTCAGGCAGTCCCTGCTGTTCTTGGCTCTGTGTTCATTCAGCCAGTATTTCCGCTCCTCCTAACCCCAGGCACTGTTGTAATTGTCCCGTCATTCGGATCAGTAGGGATCCCAGCCCTGCAGTGTCTCTTTGCATGTGGCTGTAAGAAGCTGAGGCCGTTGCATTGCCAGTCATGTGGCTGAAATGGCCCTCCAGCCTCGGAGGGCGCAGTACAGGGCACCCCTGGTAGCCACCTGGGGCTGGCCTCATGCATCCGTTCCTCCTGCTCATTCCCACGTCTGCCTGAGCTACTGGGATGCACCCTCCTCAGTTTCCAAAGCCTCCCTGTTTTTCCGGGAGCACTGAGGTGACCCTGGCGATCCAGGCTCTAGTCCCAAAGGCTGCATAACCCTGACCCCGCCCGCCCCCAGGGGCCCAGAACCTTCCACTGGGATTTGCTGTGGTGATTCCTGTGGGTCTTCCCCTCTGCCTTGTCCCTCCCAGGGGGCTGTTTCCCTCAGCACCTTCGTCCGCTCCCCACTGCTGCTCTGGTCTCAGCTGAACCTTAGGAGTGGGGGGTGGAGGGGAGGGTTGTGCAGCCACTGGGGATGGGAGAGGGGTATTCGGGGCCTTAGGGGGCCCTTATTGCGCAGACCACAGACACAGACACAGACCCAAAGCAGTGCTCAGCCTTCTATTAGAATCTCCGCCTCCCTGGGACAAGCTCCACCCTCCAGCACCTTCTGGAGCATAATCCCGGTGGGGTGGGGGCAGGGTGGAGGGGAGGGGTCTGTCTTCCTGTCCTCTGAGAAGGGACTGTGGTGAGGTTTGTGTGTTTGTGGCAGTGGCTGGGAAAGGGCTTTCATGCCCTGCATGGGGTGCACATGAAGTGGTGTCCCAGGGCAGGACATGGGGCCCTTCCTGTGGGGACAGCCCATTCCAGGCAGGCAACAGCTGGGGCCTGGGCTCTCCTGCGGGGCCTTCCCTTCTAACCCCAGGCCCAGCCTTCTGGCCCAGCTCCCTAGATGATCCTTTCTTGGTGGGTCAGGGTGGGCACACCTGCCTCACATTGGCTGTGCGACCCGTGCCTGGCACCGTTCTCTCTCAGCCCGTTTCCTCCACTGGGAGCCAGGCCCCTAACCCCTCAGAGGGAGGCTCCCCCGAGGGAGTCCCGTGGGCATGGAGCAGGTGCAGACTGCGTGTGGGGGGGGCAGGTGACTGGGACAGGGGCCTGGGCATGGGGCCCGGCAGGCCTAGTCGTCTTTGTCCTTGGCACCATGTTTGAGGATGCGGGTGAACTCCACATAGTTGAAGTTGCCTTTCTTGTCAATGGGTGCCTCGCGGTACATCTCGTCCACTTCCTCGTCTGTGAAGCGGTCGCCCATGGTGGTGAGCAGCTCCCGAAGGTGGTCCTCGTGGATAAAACCTGGGGGTGGGGCCAAATTCCATGAGGCACAGGGACTCAGGCTCAGACACAGCCAATATCCCCTACCTCATCTCCCCATCCCACCCCCGCCAGTCCTTGCAGACCTTGCAGTGGGGTGTGGGGGCCCAGGAAATGACATAGGCCTAGCCTCTGGTCCTGTCGAGCGTGCCGGGGGGCCCAGAAGGAAGAGTTCTGCGTGGGGACCATCTACGAGGTGTTTCGGTGGAAATTTTGGGGCTGAGTATGGGGGGCCGGGCACCTTCCACTCGAAGAGCATGAGGCCCCGAGTTCTGCTGCCTGAATTTGAATGCCGATCCCCCTTCTTCCTAGCCGTGTGACTTTGGGCAAGGTCCTTACCTTTCTGTGCCTGTTTGAACTGGAAACCAGGGATGAAAACAATGCCGACCTGGTAGGGGCTGTGAAGGCTGTCGGGAAAGTGCTGAGCACACTTTAGGTCTGGGGCCCCCAAGAATCTACTGAAACCACTGCCAGCCTCACTTTGGCCTGACCCTGGGAAGAACTAGCTGTGGGACAGGAAGCCCGTTGGAAGATTTGAGGGTGTGGCCGGTTTCTGTACCTTGTTGTCCAGAAAGGTTTGTTCTCTGGAAAGGTCTAAAGCAGAGACAGGGTGTTGGAACAGGTGAACTAAGAAGTGGGAAACTTGGGTGGGTGTGGAATGTTTAGGTTTAGCAGTTGGGGAGAGAACAGCATGTCTGTTGCAGTTCTGGTGCCTGAAACCAGCAGATGGGTGATTTCCTTTCTGCCCAGTGGGGGCAGGGGCGGTGCCCTAGGTGAGGCACTCAGCCCCAGCCCTGGCCAGACGTCTAGGAGGCTGCCCACCTGAGGCCTCCTCGTCGAAGCAGGCAAAGGCGTTGCGGATCACGTCCTCGGGGTCTGTGCCGTTCAGCTTCTCCCCAAACATGGTCAGGAACATGGTGAAGTTGATGGGCCCAGGGGCCTCGCTCATCATGCCTTCCAAGTACTCGTCTGTGGGATTCTTCCCTGTGGCAGGCGGGGCATTCATGCCTATTGTCATTGCCTGCCCCTTCCCGCCTCCCTTCCCCTCCCTTCGTGGCCCAGGTTGAGAGTGCTGCCGACAGGAGACGGCAAGTTTATACAGGGTCAAGCATCTTGCCCGGGGGCCAGCTGTCTGACCGCTTCCACACACGCCCGCCCTTGCACAGCTCCCTCCTCTGGGCTGGATGTCAGACCAGAAGTGCTGCTCTCAGACCTGTGAGAGCCACCACCTGCCGAGTGCTCATCATCCCGGTGCTTCTCCTGCCTTATTGCATTTAACGCGCACCACCCCGTGAGGTCAGCGTTCTTACACCCACTTCACAGGTGCGGAACCGAGGCACAGAGTTGAGCCGGCATTCAAACCCAGGCAGACAGACCCCAGATTCCAGGCAGTTCCAAAAGTGGTTAAAACAGTAAAGTTTGGCCCTGGCTGGCATGGCTCAGTTGGTTGGAGCCCTGCCCTGAACACCAAAAGGATGCAGGTTTAATTCCCAGTCAGGGCATATACCTAGGTTGTGGGTTTGATCCCTGGTTGGGGCATGTATGAAAAGCAGCCAGTTGATGTTTCTCTTTCCCTCCCTTCCTCTGTCTCTGAAAGCAATGAAAAAAATGTCCTCTGGTGAGGATTAAAAAAAAAAAATTTTTTTTAAAAACCACGGAGGTTTGGTGTCACACATGCTCTGTGCCTCAGTTTCCCCTGCCTCGTAGGAGAGTTATGAAGATGACGAAGGCAATTGTAAAATGTCCATGATTAGTACAGCCCTATGGACTTGGATCAACTGCTGGGTTAAAATTCCAGCTCTGTCATTCAGTAGCTGTGTGACCTTGGGCAAATTAGTTAACCTCTCTGAGCCTCTGTTTTCTCATTCGTAAAGTGAGGATGATAGTCACATCTACCCCAGTAGGATTGCTTTGAGATTTAAGATCGCAAAGATTTCAAACTTAAAACCTGCCGAGCTTCTTGTTATTATTTTATTATTTGTTGCTCTTGCTCTTGTTTTAACCTGAGGGCGATGTTCCTGACCAGAGGCCGTGACTTGTCAGGGGACCCACTGACATGAGCTGTGAACAAGAGTGTGGGTTTTCCTGGGTCGACACTCAGGGCTGTCATGGTCTCCGGGCTTTAGGGCCCTGGGGGCAGGGTGCTGCCTCATAAATGGGTAGGAGTCTTGTGTCCCTGTCTCCTCTGAGCCTCACTCACCCCGCTTGTGTCTCTGTGTGGTCCCAGGATGGCTGAGGCCAGGGAGGGGCTGGGACAACAGGACCCACAGCCCCTCCCCTCGCCAGGCCTTAGTCCTTCCTGCCCAGCGGGCGGGCGGCGACCTCTTGGGGCAGGAGTCCTCAAGTGAGTCTGGTTGGAAGCTGGGAGAGGTTTGGCGCCTACAGTGGGGGCAGTGTCTGATGTCAGCCCTCGCACCAGACACTCTAGGGGTGCACACGAGGGCTGTGGGCACAAGCAGGGCCACCCAGCTGTGGGGGCAGTGCCAGGGAATGACACAGGCCTATGTGGCCCCAGAGCTTTGGGCCTGAACACCGCAGGCTGGCTCCTCTGCTGCCAGAGACTCCCACCGGGATAAAGGGGGTGCCAGGAACTGGGGCTGAGGGTGGCTGTCTGGCCAGCACATGAGGAGCGCTGTGTGTGGGGCAGGGCCCGAGGTTGGGGTGGTGGTGTCTGGAGGCCTGACCTCTGGGCCTCAGTTTCCCCTCTGAGTGATGGTGAATTGTGCTAGATTCCGGAGCCCCTTCGGCTCTAAGATTCTGATTCTGGGGAAGTCAGTGAAGTCGGAGAGGCTCTGAGGCTGGCATAGGGTACCTCTAAAGGCGGGGAGGGGCTCTGGCCTCCCCTCCAGGCCTCAGTTTCCCCCCTGGTACAGTGGGAAGTCTGTGCAGTTCAGGTGTTCTTTTTAGTCACTGAGCCCTTCCTTCAAATGAAATGGTATCAGGCAGCACAATGCACACATCTGCCTGAGGCGGTCCTGCCCTGGAGTGAGCCTGCCTGGGTTCATATCCAGCACCAAACGGCTCTGTGCCTCAGTTTCCCTATCTGTTAAATGGAGAGAGTAATGGCACCTCTCTCCAGGGCAGTACCACATGTCACTGCACAGAAGTGCTCCATAAATGAGAAGCAGCCCCAGGGCCTGCTCCAGCTGCAGCCTGTCCCAGGCCCACTTAGGCCCCGCCCACCCCATCCCTGCTCACCCAGTGAGGCCAGCATGTCATGCAAGTCCTCCTTGTCAATGAAGCCATCTCGGTTCTGGTCGATCATGTTGAAGGCCTCCTTAAACTCCTGGATCTGGGACTGGTCAAACATCGCAAAGACATTGGATGTGGCCCGCTGTGGCCGCTTCTTGGTGGTCTTGGCTTTCGCCCGCTTACTGGACATCTTGGCTGCAGGTGGGTGGGGCTTCGCTGCAGGAAGTGCATGTGGGGGGAGAGTCTGTGACCCTGGGCCAGGGAATCCTGCCTACCCCAGACTGGTTGGCACTCCATGCCTCCCACAGGCCTGGGCCTCCTGCTACTCAGCTCATCCCAAAGCAGACAGGCCGAGCCCTCGAACACCTTCCTCTGCCTCTCTGAGTGAGTCTCCTCGTCGGGGAGTGGGGACAGAGGGGGGCCCAGCAGCAGTGACTAACTGACTTAGTGCCCAAGGAGGCCCTGGGATGGTGCCAGGCACAGAATAAGCTATTTTTACTGTGACTGTTTGGGTAAAACGCTTAGGATTGGGTTCAAAGCCGACCATTTCCCTGCTTCTCCCCTTTAATCTTTAATAGCATTTACACACTGTCCCTCTCTCTCCAAGTGACATGGTGGGGCTCCCTGCCATTCCCTCCTCCCGGCCAGCAGGAAGGAGCTGCCTCAGCGGCCCTGCATTCCTGACATTCCTCCCCGCCCCCCCGCCCCGCCCCCAATCCCTCTGTGCTGCCTGCCCTGGAGGTTCAGGAAGGCAGCGCTCTGGGCACTTCCCCTCCCCACAGCCGCCCACACTTGACCAGCCTCTAGGTGGGCGACAGACCTGATCTGGGCCCTACTCCTTGTTCTCGCTCCTCAGTGCTTATAGGGGGCGCAGAGCTCCCCCAGGCTGAGAACCCCAGCTTGTTGTCACCCTTGTTTAGACCTGGCCTCCTAGCCCCCGGCCAGTCTCTCCCATCCATGCAGACCGAGGCCTGTCCCTATCACTTCTCCTTGAAGCTCCCAACGTTCCTGCCACTGTCTGGAGCAAGACTTGGCCCCTCAGCCTGGCATTCAAGGGCCCTCTTTCCGACCGACCATGGGACCACTCACTGTGTCCCTCCTGCCATCTCTGATCCTGCCAAGCTGGACCGTTAGCTGCACCGCAGATACCCCCAGCCTGGGCCTCCTTGGTCCCTCCCCCTGGGATGTGCTTTCTTCTCCAGCCCAGCTCTTGAGACCCCCCTGGGGAGTAGCTCCCCCACCACTGTTTTGACAATCAGCACTTAGAGGTCTCTGCAGCCTGGCTGGGTGGCTTGGCTGGTTGGCGCATCATCCCACACACCAGAAGACTGCAGGTTCGTTCCGGCCAGGGCACGTGCCTAGGTTGCGGGTTTGATCTCTGGCTGGGGCACGTATGGGAGGCAACCGACTGATGTTTCCTTCCCTCCCTTCCTCCCTAAACATATCCTTGTGAGAGGATTATTAAAAACAAAGCCTCTCCCTCAGTCAGTCCGGCTGGCGTGAGTCCTGACTCACACCGAAGCCCACAGTGGGGCTCGCAGATGCTTATTTACCACATGGCCCTGAGGGCGACTGTGGCCGGTCTACCGCCCACACTGTACAGACGGGGAAACTGAGGCCCAGCGAGAGACTCTCCCTGAACCCTTGTTATGCTCGTCGGGACTGCCCCCGAAGACCTAGTGCTGTGTACCCGCAGCTGGGGCAGTTTTGGGTCTGGCCAAGGCCCCGGGCTGCTGCCCCGTGTCCTCTGTGCTGAGCTCCTTGGTCCAGGCCCTCCGTAAAGCCGTCTCCGCCTTTTTTTTTAAACTCCGAATTGTGTGGTCATGAGTGCTCCTTGGGCTGTCTTGAGGCCTCTGTCCTATAATCCTATTCAAGTCATTCTTGGGGTTTGCCCTTTGAGATCTTAAATCCTGAGCTGCTACTGGCCAGCCACCAGGGCCACCACTGCCTGTAGTCGTGAGACACTGGCTGCTGTGTTGTGTTCCACTTGGCTGACACACCTGGACCTCACATGGGCCAGGGCAGGTAGACAAAAGCCCTTCTCACCCACGGCCTGAGTGGGATGGTGCTGTTGACAGGGAGTGCCGTCCTCTCCTGTGGTTTAGTGCTTTTAAGGGCCCAATCCTTCGCTGAGCCCAGTGTTCCCTGGGAGCTTTGACTCGGCTCCTCACGCAGGAGGCCATGCAGAGGCCGCGATGGGCACCGCCACTCCTGGCTGCACGGCCAGAGGCAGCAGTGGCCAGGAGCTCACCCACTGCTCTGACAGTCGGTGGGCCCGTGTTTTCATGGCTGCCTCCCACCCCCCGCCTTCTATTGAAGGACGGTGATGTGGCTAAGAGCAGGGGACTTTATAGTGTGTCCCTCCCAGCAGTCCTGGGAAGTGGGATGCCTCTTACTGTGCAGTTAGAAGAACCGAGGCCTAGGAAGGGACGTGCAGCGCCCGTGAGGGGGGCAGAGTTCAACCGGAAGCCAGGATGCTGCCCCGACCCCTGCCCCCTGGACGGCTTGAGTCAGAGGGTGGCAGGTGGCCCTTGGTGCCCTCCAGGCCTGAACACAGAAGGAGACACACCCGCTAGGAGGCTGCTGGTGGGCCTGCGGCAGCCGAGGGCTCTGTGACCAGAGGCAGTTTCCGGGCTCGGTTGAGGGACTGGGGTCAGGACAGGCCGGGCTTGTAGCTGGTGAGCATGGCCTCCCTCTGCTGGGGGTCCTGGACACCAGGAGTCAGAGAGAGTTGGTACTTGGCTTGGCTGTAACTAGGTGCCTGAAATCCCACTATGACAACAAAGATGAGGCCCATGTCCCCCATTACCTCATGGTCCTTGTGGCTGGCAGTGCCAGATGCCTCGCCCATGAACTCACCTCATCAGAGGCTGGAGGGCTGGGGAGGTGCAGGGCCGGAGTCTGGGGTGAGCCCACAGGGCCTTTGGCAAACCTTCCTCACCCAATAGGCACAAATGGGCAGATGGCTCCGCGCTGGGAAGCCCGAGCCCATGGCGCACAGCTTTGGTGCGTGCGGGGTGAGGTTACCTACCCCATCCATCCACCCATCCCTCTCTTCTTGCCCCAAGAGATGGGAGAGCGGACAAGGATGCTCTGGAGGAGTCTCAAGGAGCTGATAGGGCACAGTTTCCGGTCTGTGACACACATGGGTCTGCAGGGACAGTGAACACCTGTGACCACAACCCCCGCCCTCCTCCCGGGCACCCCAGAGTTCTGAGCTTGGCGACTCTAAATCCATAGAAAAGGGACAGAGCCCGGGCAGTGTTCCTTTGCCAAAGGGCCGCTGGTTCCCAGAGCCCAGAACAGCCTCCCTGCTGCCCGGCCCCGGCAACCCAAAGCCCCGCGACGGGCGGCTATCCTTGCCCAGAAACTCCATGACATGCCCGTCCGTGCGGTCTGCCCCAAGTTCCAGCCTCGGCTGTCACACCGCCTAGTGTAGACCACCTGGGCGGCACCCACCTGGTGTGGAGAAGGCGCTCCCTCAGTGCGCGGAGCTGGTGCGGAGCCGGGTGCGAGCCCTGTGCGGAGCGGCCTCGGGTTGGGGCTGGGCTGAGCGGGGGCGGGGCGCGGCGCCGGGCCTTACAAGGCAGAAGAATGTGCGCCCTGCGGGGCGGGGCCTGGGCCGCCAGTCCGGCCTTATTTGGCCTCCACCCACGGGCTGGGCGGCCGGTCGCTGCTGGAGGTCCCCACACCCCTTTCCTGCGACGAGGGCCTCTCCCCCCTCACTGCAGATCGGGGAGGTGATGGGGTCAGTTGGGGGTCAGTACAGCCTGCCAAAGGGGATTTATCCGGGCCGTCCCCTTCTCTCCAGCGAGGCAGGCGGAACATCCAGGGGCCTCGGGTTCTCAGATCCTACTCCCAGCTTTCCCCCATAGCCTCACTGCCCCGCGCCGTTGGGGGGCGGGGGGGCGCTTCTTTCCACCAGGCCAAGTATGGCTACTTTCCAGTCCGAGAGAAGAGACGCGTCAGAGAGGACCCACTATCCTCTGGCAAAAGGCCACCAGTAAGGCCCCTGCCGGTTTGGGGCGCACTTGGGGGTTAGAGGTCCACGCTGGTGTAAAATGGGAGGGTGGTGGTGAGGATTCTGTGCAAGAGTAGTCAGAAAGAGCGACGCAGTGGACCCCGCAAGAAGGGCAGGGGCGGGGGGACTAGGGTGCATCCTCATCGTGGCAGCTCCCAGTCAGGCATCGGGACCAGTCCGTCATTTTTGATCCATTAGCCCCCGTCTGGACTCCAGCCCACTCTCCTCCCAGCCCCCTTTGGTCCAACTCAGACGTTCCCAAGGGAACTTTCCAACACCCAGTTGTTTATTCTGTAAATATTAACTGACACCTACCACCATCCAGGCACTGTGCTGGGGAAATGGGTGAACTAAAAGTCTTTGCACTCAGGAAGCATTTGTTCTTGGGGAGAGAAAAAGCAATGAACAAGTAGCTACATGGCTTGGAGGGTAGAAATGCATGCCTTGAAGGAGAATAAAGCAGGGTGAAGGGAGAGAGTAATGAGTGTGTGTGTGGGTGCCTTCCAGGAAGTAACATGTGGGCAGACTTGAAGGAGAGCCATGCGCAGTGACCGTTCAGAAGCCCTGTAGGGGAAGCTTGCCCAGCGCATGGTCAGGAGCAGGAGGAGGACAGTGTGACTATGGGGAAGGGAGTAGGAGGAGAGGACCAGGAGGTGAGGGTGAGACACAGCAAGGACCTCACCTGCGGCTCCTTGGAGGCCACCATAAGACATTAGAGTTCTGAGCAGAAGGGTGACAATCCCTCTGGGTGTTGTGTTGAAAATGGACTGGAGGAGTCCAGTTTGGGGCCGAAGCAGGAAGGGGCTCCTCCGCCAGAGATGTGTTCAGACTAGCGCGGGAGCAGTGGAGGTTACATCCATTACGGTAGGCGATATACACGTGGACTGTGTGTGAGTCAAGGATGACTCCAAGGGCTTTGGTCTGAGCAAGTGGAGGAGTGGAGCTGCCATCTTCTATGACAGGTCAGCTATGGAAGGAGCAAGAGCTCTGTTTTGTACAGATTACTTTTTAAAAACTATTTCAAACTTACAATGAAGTTATAAAAACTGTACAAAGAGCTCCCATATATATTCATCCAGATTCACCCCTTAAACCTTCAAAATGTTCTCTATATCTATGAATCTATTTCTGTTCTCTTGTTTATTTTTATTTTTTTTAAATTTTAGATTTTATTTATTTTATTTTTAGAGGAGAAGGGAGGGAGAAAGAGAGAGAGAGAAACATCAACGTGTGGTTGCCTCTTTGCATACTCCCCACTGGGCATCTGGCCCACAGCCCAGGCATGTGCTCTAGACTGGGAATCGAACCGGCAACCCCTTGGTTTGCAGGCCGGCACTCAATCCACTGAGCCACACCAGTTGAGGCTATTTATTTTGTTTTTTATATTCGACATATAAGTGAAATCATCTGGCATTTGTCTTTGTCTGACTCATTTCACTTAACATAATACCCTCTAGGTCCATCCATGTTGTTGCAGATGGCAAGATTTCATTCTTTTTTTTATGGCCGAATCATATTCCATTGTATATATACACCACTTCTTTTTTATCCACTCATCTATTGATGGGCATGTAGGTTGTTTCCATATCTTGACTGTTGTAAATAATGCTGCAGTGAACATATGGATGCATATGTCTTTTCAACTGAGTGTTTTGGGTTTCTTTGGATAAATACCCGGAAGTGTAGTTGCTGGGTCCTTCTTTGTTTCTTATTATAGTCTTTGTTTTAAAGTTTATTTTGTCTGGTCTAAGTATTGCTACTCCAGCTTTTTTGTTTCCATTTTCATGAAATATCTTTTTCTGTGCCTTTACTTTTAGTCTGTGTATGTCTTTTGATCTGAAGTCTCTTGTAAACAGCATATGTAAGGGTCTTGTTTGTTACTCATTCAGTCACCTTATACCTTTTGATTGGAGCATTTAATGTAATTGTTGTTAGATAAGTATTTATTGCTATTTTATTCATATTTTTGACCTTTTTCTTTTTAAAGTAGACCCTTTAACATTTCTTGTAATACTGGTTTGGTGGTGATAAACTCCTTTAACTTTTTTTTTTTTTTTTTGGTCTGGAAAACTGTTTATCTGTCCTTTAATTCTGAATGATAGCTTTGCTGGATAGAATGACTGTGGTTGTAAGTCCTTGCTTTTTATCACTTTGAATATTTCTTGCCACTGTCTTCTGGCCTGCAAAGTTTCTGTTGAGAAATGAGCTGACAGTCTCATGGGAACTCCCTTCTAGATAACTAACTATTTCTCTTGCTGCCCTTAAGATTCTCTCTCTGTCTTTAACCTTTGTCATTTTAATGATGATGTGTCTTGGTGTGGACCTCTTTGGGCTCATCTTGTTTGGGACTCTCAGTGCTTCCTGGACTTACATGTCTATTTCCTTCACCAGGTTAGGGAAGCTTTCTGTCATTATTTTTTCAAACAGGTTTTCAATTTCTTGCTCTCTCTTTTCTCCTTTTGGCATGCTTGAAGTTGTCCCAGAGGCTCCTTACGCTGTCCTCGTCTTTCTGGATTCTTCTTTCTTTCTTCTTTTCTCTGTTTCATTGGGTGTTTTCTGCTTCCTTATCTTCCAAATCTCTGATTGGATCCTCTGCTTCATCTACTCCATTGTTGATTTGCTGTCGTGTTTTCTTCATTTCAGTTAGTGTATCCTTCATTTCTGACTTTAAAAAAAAATGGTTTCGTTGTCCTTTTTTATGCTATTGAAGTTCTTGGTAATTTCCGTGAGTATCCTTATAACCATTGTTTTGAACTCTGTATTTAGTAGTTTGCTTGCCTCCGTTTCACTGAGTCTTTTTCTGGAGATTTCTCCTGTTCTTTCATTTGGGACACATTTCTTCGTCTCCTCATTTTGGCTGCTTTCCTGAGTTTGTTTCTATCTATTAGGTAGAGCTACTACATCTTCTGTACATGATGTGACCCACATAGTAGGTGTCCTGTGAGGCCCAGTAGCGCAGCCTCCCTGGTCACCTGAGCTAGGCGCCCTGGGTGTGCCCCGTGTGGGCTATGTGCACTCTTCTGTTGTAGTTGAGCCTTGATTGTTTTTGGCATGTCACTTGGAGTTGACCCCTAGGCCAGCAGGCTGCAAGGACTGGCTGCAGCTACAGTGAAGGAGCTGCTGTATAGGAGTCAACCCTGTGGATCAGGACTTGTTTCAGTGGGGTTTTGCTGAGTCCACCCCTTAAGTGTGTTGGTTGTGGAGGTGGTTGGGTTGTATTCCGATGTGGTCTGAAGCTGTCTGCTGGGTGCATTGGCTCTGGGGCCACCTGGCATGTGCTACAGAGAGATCTGCAGATGGCTGCTGGTTGTGCTGGGCTTGGAGGTGCCCAGGAAGGGCCACACTGCCAACTGAGGCTGGCTGCTGATAGCGCCAGGCCTGGAGGTACTTAGCCAGATGTACAGGGTATGCAGATACCAGATGCTGCTTGTTGGGAGAGATTTAGGGAAGTGAAGCATGCAAGGGGCTGTTTGTATGGAAAAGCCACTGAAAACAGTTTCAGTGGGCCTGGAAGCTGCGGCAGGTTCTCAGGGAATCATTGGGTGGGGAGAACAGTGTTAGCCAGGCTGATAGAGACTCAGATGTAGATTTGGCATCTGCCTGTCAGCTTTGTGGGTGGAGGGTTCAGAAATGAACAATGGCCTCTGCCAGCACTTCTGTCTGGGAGAAAGCTGTTCCCCCCCTCCCCCCCCGCCTCCGCCCAGCTCTTGCCTTGATGCCAGACGATTCAGTTCCTCCCTGTATGTCCCTAGTTCCTTTCAAGCTGCTGCCCAAGTTGCTGGAGGTCATAGGAGTGAGTCTGAGTAAGTCCGTGTGCAGGCTGTTCAAGAACACCTGGGACTCCAAAAGCACGCTCTCTTACTCAGCCACAATCCCCCTTGGTTTTCACAGCCAGTATAGGGACTTCCTGGCACTGGAACCCTAGCATGAATGTTCTAATGTGGGACCGGGACCCCTCACTCCTTAGGGGGACCTCTGCAGGTGAGTAATCCCTTCCAATTTTTAACCACCACATGTAGGTGTGGAACCAGTCCATTCGGGGTCTCTGCCACTCCTACCCATCTCAGTGTGGCTTTTTCTTTGTATCCTTAGCAATAGGACTTCTGTTCAGCTAGATTTCAGGTGGTTCTGAATGTTGGTTGTCCTGCAGTGTAGTTGTAATTTTGATGTGGTTGTGGGAGGCACTGCATTTACTTATGCCACCATCTTGAGTGGAACCTACAAATACTTTTGAGTTCCTGCTTTTGAATTTTTGGTGTTTATACCCAAGAAGTGAAATTACTTCATCATTTGGTAATTCTGTTTTTAATCCTTTTGAGGAACTGCCATACTGTTTTTCACAGAAGCCGTACTGTTTTCATTCCCACCAACAGTGCACAAAGCTTCCAATTTCTCCACATCCTTGCCAACAATTATTTCCTATTTTTCTTCTTTTAAATAATAGCTATCCTGATGGGTGTGAAGTACTATTTCATTGTGGTTTTAACTTGCATTTCTCTGATAACTAACATTAAGCAGCTTTTCAGGTGCTTGTTGACCATTTGTACATCATCTTTGGAGAAATATCTGTTGAAATTCTTTGCTCATTTAAATAATGAGGTTTTATTCGAGTTGTAAGAGTTCCTTGTACACATATTCTGGATATTACTTCCTTATCCAGGTATATGATTTGCAGAATTTTTCTCCTGTGGGCTTCCCTGTTCAAAATTTTAAACAAAACTATGAAATTCACTCTTTTCAAGTTTACAAGTCAGTGACTTTAAAATATTCACAGAGTTATACAACCGTCACCCCTAGGTAATTCCAGAACATTTTCATCACCCCCAGAAGGAACTTTTAACTCAGTAGCAGTCCCTCTCCACCCCCTTTCCTCCCATTCCCTGGCAAACACTAACCTACCTTTTGACTCTGGGTTTGTTTAATCTGGAAGGTCAGTGTAAATGGAATCACACAACATGTGGCTTTCTGTGATGGGCTTATTTCACTTTGCATAATGTTGTCAAGGTTTATCCACGGTGTAGCATGTGTCAATACTTCATTTTATTGCTGAATAGTTATTCCATTCTATTGATATACCGCCTTTTGTTTACATTTTCATCAGTTGATGAACATTTGGGTTGTTTCCATCTTTTGGCCATCATGAATGCTGCCGCAGTGAGCACTGGTGTGCAAGTTCATTTGTAGATGTGTATTTTCACTTTTTTTGGATACATACCTAGGAGTAGAATTGCTGTGTCATTTGGTAACTCTTATGTTTAAAATTTCTGAGGGACTTCCAAACTGTTTTTCACAATACTGTGCCATTTTACAGCCTAACCAGTAATGTGTATTCTTCTAGTCATCCTGCTGGGTGTGAAGTATCTATTTGGGGTTTTGATTAGCATTTCCCTCAACTAGTTATGTTGAACATCTTTTCATGTGCTTTTTGGACGTTCATCTATCTTCTTTGGAGAAATAATGATGCAGATGTTTTGTCCATTTAAAAATTTGATTTTTTTCTTATTGGGTCGAAAAGGTGCTTTTCTACGTTCTAGCTATTACACCCTTACCAGGTATATGACTTGCAAATATTTTCTCCTATTCTGTGGGTTATCGTTTCATTCTCTTGATAGCTTCAAGAAGCACAAGTGTTTTTTAACTCTGATGGTTTATTTTTCGTTTTGTTTCTTATGCTTTTGGTATCATATCCAAGAAACCATTGCCTCATCCAATGAAAACTTACACCTTTTAATTTATTTTTAGAGAGAGGGAGAGAAACATCAATGGGTGTTTGCCTCTTGCACACCCCCAACTGGGGACCTAGTCCTCAGCCCAGGCATGTGCCCTGACTGGAAATCAAACTGGCGACCCCTTGTTCACAGGCCAGCACTCAGTCCACTGAGCACACCAGGCAAGGCTATGCCTGTTTTATTCTAAGAGTTTTATAGTTTTAGGTCTTAAATTTAGGTCCTTAATCCATTGGGACTCCGCAAGGCTTGGGGACCCACAAGCCTGGGGGAACAGGTGGTCTAGGAGGGGAGCCTGGGCCTCCCTGCTGTTTGATCCACAGCCCAATGGGTGGTTCTCAAGACCCTGGGGACAGTGCACAGTGCACCTGACTCTCAGAGTGGAGGCAGCTGCTGGGTAGGGGGTACTGCGTACACCGTCCTAGGACATGCGCTGAGTTGGGTCTGTGTACAACATCTACCTAACCAGCTTCCTCTGAGAAATAATTTACAATGTATGGGAGCCAAGATGGGCTGCCCTGACAACTCGCAACACACACACACACACACACACGCACTACCCGACCGACCCCCCGCCCCCAACTCAGCAGATGTCCAGGTGAGGAAACTGAGTTCAGTTTTCTTGCCCAGGATCATGGAGCTGGTGGGTGACAGAGCTGGAATCCCGGCCTGTGCTCAATCAAGTCTGCCTGGCTCCAAGGAGCTGCCATTTGGAAGAGGATCGAGTTCAGTCTCCTGGGGAGTCCACACCTCCTCCCCACCTGGCCCATCCCACTGCAATAACACCATGAGCCCTTGGTACACATTACCTCATTTATTCTCACAACATGCCTGTGAGGTAGGGAAGGGCAGGGACTGTCCCCATTTTACAGAGGAGGAAGTTGAGGCACACAGAGGTCAAGTGACTTGCCCAAGGTCACAGACGGCGGCCAAGCTGGAATAGGGCCCCAGAGCAGGCCCTCGGTTCACCCGGGGGCCCCTGCAGCAAGTGCTGGACACGAGGACGTCTCCAGTGCTGTAGTCTGCACACAGCAGGAGCAGCACTCGTGCACTGTGCTTGCTGCAGGCTGGGCCTCCCCTCTCCCTGCCCTCCCCCGCCCTGCAGGCTGGGTCATTGCAGCTCAGGGCTCATGACACCCTGGGAGTGGGGCTGGGGCAGAGGAGAGAGGAGGATGGTTGGGGTTAAAAAACAGAACAGGAAACTCAAGAGGCTGGGCAGGTGGGAGACTGGAAAAAAAAAAAAAAGGTGGGGGAGGGGGCTGCTTACACACAAGGTATATATTTTTACACACACTTGTACACACACCTAGATATAGTACATGTAAAAATATATGCTATTCACACACCCGCCTCCTGCCAGGTGCCCCGAGAGCCAGCGGTGGCGCTGGTGGGCATGGGTGAGCAGATGGGCATTTGTTAAATATACACTCTAAGGTCTATGTGCATATGTACACATACGTACAGACACAGCCACCCGCCCCCCGGGTACTGTACACGGGCTCGGCCAGGGACAGACAAATGGGGGTCCCTCTCTCAAGTGTCCCCTGTGAGTCACTCTGAGTCATAACGTTTTGCTGAAGGAAGAAGGGGCTGGAGAGAAGAAAAAGGCGCGATTCTGGAGTGTAATACTGTGGCTTTTATCTCATTCCCCCACCCCCCAGACTTAAACCTTTCTCATCTCAGGGAGGCTTGTTACCCGCCCCACCCTGCCTAGGGCTACCGGGTCACAGGGCAAGGGCTGCTTCTGCTGAGAGGAACCTACATCTGTGTGTGTGCATGTGTGTGACTGTGTGTGAGCACTTGGCAGGGGAGGGAATGCACGTCCGTCTCTCTGTCCTCTGGGCTCTCAACCACAGAGAGGGCTGAGAACCAGGAAGCCTCCAGCCGGGATGGTGACCCCTGTGTGAGCTCTGAAGGGAAAAGAAACGGAAGAATGAAAACTCTGAGGTCAGAGTGGGGGTTGCTGGGAAAAGAAGGAAGGACATGGCAGGTGCCCAAGGCTTCCCTTGGACTGTCGTCGTCTTGTAAACAAGCTAGTTTAAGTTCTCATTAGATAGAACAAGTAAAAAGACTGCAGTCTGGAGGCTGAGCCGGGGAGTTGCTGAAGTCCACCTATCTAGTCCACCTCGGCCAGCAAGAGGAAAAAAAAGTTTTATAATTTTGTGTTTTTGTTGACTTTTTTTGTGTGAAGTCTTCATAACCTAAAGTTGGGAGGGACCCAAAAAAGCCAAATTGTGAGCCCTTGTGATGCATCAATTTGCAAGTTGGCTCAGGGTCTCTAGATAGAGTAACCATACTAAAGGCTGAGAAAATTTTTGTTCCATTTGCATTTAGTTTGTGTGGTTTTTAAAAATGACTTAAAATTGTTTGCTTCCTGGTCTCAGAGCCGGGTCTGGGCCTCGGGGACATAAATCTCGATGCTGTCCGCGCTCTCTGTGGCCGAGTTCTGCCTCACAGAAGCTGCCCGCTTGGCCGCCAGGAGTCTCTTGCGGGCCTCCTGACGCTGCTTGTCCCCGGCATCGGAGGCCTTGTCACGGCTCACTGCCGGCTTGGATTTGGCTGGCTTCTTTGGGACCGGAGGGGGTGGCTTCTTTTCTTCCTTTAGTGAGACAGTGAAGAGGGAAGAAAATAAAATAAAGGTGCCACCTTTGGTGTGGCACTACCACCCACTATATGCTGGTAGCTGGAGTCTCCACCACATCCTCCCCGCATCGGGCACAAGCAAACACGTTTGGAATCAGGAAGCCACAAGAAGCGATGATAGTGGGAATAGCACAAGGCATAGGAGCAAAAAGCAAGCTTAGATTCCTAGAATGTTCTAGCGGTAAGGGATGGATAGGTCACTGGCTCCCACCCCCGCTTTGAACCACTGGGAGCCTGAGACTCAGGCAGGAATGAACCTGAGTCACACAGCCAGAGATGTGAAGGTTTAAATTTAGGCCTCCAACTCCCAGGTCACATGTTCTAGGGGATCGGAACTTACAAGGCCCCCAGTCCAGGAAACAACCGCCCCCAGGGCTCACTGGGCGCCACTGTTTTACAGAAGGAATCCTGGGCCTCAGGGGAGAGGCTGGTCCCTCTATTCTGGCAGTGTGGCTCCAGGAGGACCATTTTTCGGCCTCCAGAGTTCCAACAGCCATGTCTGTGTTGGTGCTCAAGGCTGTGGGCACGTCTCCCAGGACCCCCCTTTTCTGACCATGCAGGGCAGGATGGCATGCTTCAGGGGCAGCCTCAACTACAGCGCGAGCGGCATGCTGGATGAGTGCTGAGCGTGGACCCCTTGCACGGATGGACGTGAGCCCCCAGCTCAAAGACGACACACGGAGAAGGGAGCCAAGCAGCACTGACCGATGTGGGCAGCGTTATTGCCGACCAGGAATTTGTCCCTGGACTTCCCCTCCGCACTGCTCCATGCTCACCTTCCTCTTCTCGGGGGTCTCCACCAGCTGCCAGCTGTTGGCCTTGAGATGGTAGAGTTCATCAAACTTCATGCTGATGTCCTCGATGGACAGCTGTAGCAGGTCCCAGAACCCTGCCAGGTCCTGGGCTGTTGGATGTGGGTTGGCGTCAGGGTTCTGTGGGGCAGAGAGGTGTCAGTGGGGCAAGCAGGGCAGAGGCTCGTCCCGCACCCAACCCAAGTATAGTCTCCTGGCCCTGCCAGCCAGGGTCGGGGTCTCCTGAGGCCTAGTCTTGCTCCCTTGTTCTCAGGGTCAGTATCTGCATGAGTGAATGAAGCTAGTTCTGGGTCACTACCAGCCCTGATGGTGGAGATCTCTAAGAGAAAGAGACAAGCCTTGCATATACATGGGGGCACTGAGGCCTTTGTCACCATGGTATAGGCTACAGTGAGGAGGGCCCTCATGTCCCTAATGCACGCCAGGTTGACAACTGTTCTTATTTTACAGGGAGGAAACAGAAGTTCTTGGCCAGTCTCACAGGGAGGTGGGGAGAAGCCAGTATCCATCCCAAGTGGGTATGATTACAAAATCCACGTTGTTTCCTTCCCATCATTCTGTTCTCTGACAACACATTCCTCCTCATTACTGCCCAAGCCGGCCCCTGCACCCCCACACTCCCACCAGGTAGGGGTAATGGAGAGGGAAACCCACCAAGCCTTGAGGTGGCATTTTAAAATTTCTTACCTTGACTGTCTTCTTAGATATAGAATATGTTTTAAATAAACCAGTGCTAACTGATCTTTAACTTTCATTGGCTATTTTTACATCACTTTTCTATTTCAAAAGGTATTAGTGATATGAAAGGACCATTCCTGGCCCCTTTCTTGCGCTAGCTGTTGGCACACATTGTTGTCATCTTTCTAATGCCACGGGGAGGCACCACCTTCTCTACATTACAGGAGGTCACAGAGGCTCACAGGGGCTAATCCAGCTGGGAGTCTGGCAGGCAGCCAAAGGCTGGGAGAAAGAAGAATTGCACTCACCAAGTTTTGCTCACAGAGGCCCCGGAACTGCTGGAATTTCTGGGACATCAGTAGCTGGGCACTGCCCACAGCACTGAGGACTTTTCCTAAGACTGAGACAGAAAAGTTGGAATAAGACTTGAGTGGAGCACAGGGTTTGCTGGGGGTGGAGGCAGCGTCAGGGTCATGACCTCCCTGCCTTAAGATACCAATCATTATTTGGTGATGGCAGTTGGTCTTCATTTTATATATTAATCCACTCTCATTGTGAAGAATGCAAACAAGACATATAATGTGAACTCCATCCCCTAGTTTCTAAGGATAATTTTTTGGCAATAAATTTGAAAACTATTTAAATGAAGAAATTTTCCAGAAAAATGTAAATGACTATCATAGACTCAGGAAGAAACAGAAACTCTGATTTGACCAATAACTATTTTTAAAAACTGAAGCATAAGTTAAAAAACTTCCCAGAAAAAGGAACCAGGACCATGTAGTTGGACAAAACCTTCAAAGAACAGATAACGCTCTTACATTCAAACTCTTCTAAAGAGTAAATAAAGGTAGGAAATGACCCAACTAATTTCCGGAGTCCTGACAGCAGACAGGTCATGCCAAGAATAAACCACTTTCATTATGAACATAAATGGAAAAGTCTTAGATATAAGCAAATAGAAGTCAACAGAAGAGTTAACCATGGACTATTTAGCCAGGAATACAGGTTGATTTTTTGGTGTGACTTTAGTTTTAAAGTGGCAACATAAAGAAATAATACCTCCCACTTCCCTCAGAAACCCCTGAAAAGCAAAGGAGCAACAAGAAATGGAAATGCAGATCGTCTCTGACAGAACTGGGAGCACAGTGAGAGGAGGGCTACCAGGCTACCACATGCAGTGGTAGCAACACAGCCGGGGGGTGTTGGGATTGAACATCTCAGATAAAGGTGGCAGTTTTCAGTTCTCCAACGTAGCACACCTTGAGGGGAGAGGCCAGTAATCTCTTATTTCATATAAAAAGGGGTGTGGACCGCCAGCAGGGCTTCCCTGAGCCTGGTTCAGCACCAAGGACTGGGGTGAGGTAGGGGGAGGCGCTGCATGGTAAACAGCCCTGTAGTTGCCGGGAGTGAAGACAAGGAAGAAAGGACACAGTCTTGGCCCCTCCCACAATGATCTACTGACAAAAGCTCATTAAGAACTTAGTAATTAAAAAGGAACCACACAGAAGGTAAACAGAGGTATTACAGGAACAGCAAATGGTGAATGGACAGTCCCCAGGAATTTGTTGCCAGGGAATAGATGAAAAGTGTGACATTCGCTATGAATATGTCAAAACAGTAGTTCAAAGCGGAGATGGAAGTGCTCCAAACAGATGCAGGACAATGGCAGGAGATAAAATGTGAGCTCTGGAACTCTAGTGCAAGAGAAAAGCAGGTCACCACAGAAACAAGGGCCACACTGGAAGAAGCACAAGAATAAACCCTACTGAAAACTAGGATGGCCACAATAAACAGAAATGTAAAACAAACTGCTCGATTTTTAAAATTATTTTTAGAGAGAGGGGAAGGGAGGGAGAAGAGAGGGAGAGAAACATCAATGTGTGGTTGCACCTCTTACACCCCCCACTGGAGACCTGGCCCGCAAGTGCCCTGACTGGGAATCCAACCGACTCCTTGGTTCGCAGGCTGGCACTCAGTCCATCAAGCCCTGGCTCGTGTGGCTCAAACTGCTTGATTAACAAAACATCTTTGTATTTTTTTAAAGATTTTATTTATTTTTAGACAGAGAGGAAGGGAGGGAGAAAGAGGAAGAGAAACATCAATGCGTGGTTGTCTCTCATGCACACCCTACTGGGGATCTGGCCCGCAACTCAGGCATGTGCCCTGACTGGGAATCGAACCAGCGACCCTTTGGTTTCACAGGCTGGCGCTCAATCCACTGAGCCACACCAGCCAGGGCTAACAAAGTGTCTTTTTAAATGAATAACTAAACTGCTGGGAATAAAATGAGTGTCCCCCCCGCCCCCCACGCCCCCCCCAGCAGGCAGTGGGGATATGTGCCTGGCTTGGTCTAAAGTAGAGTGGGAATAAGAGGAAAAGTCTCTTGAGAATTCCTGACCATAGGACTGCACTTGGGTACTTTATTTTTTTAAGAAATCAAAGAAGATAAATGTACTAAAGAGAAACAATCAAAAAGAAAGTGAGCAGTATGAAAGAGAGAGGGAGACTCTATCAGCATTCTAAAAGAAGAGAATAGACAGACTGGAAGAAAAATATTCAAAGAGATCACAATTTAGAATTTGCCAGAAATGGCTGACAGCAGTCCTCAGAGTCAGGAAGTCCAATGAATCCCAAGCAAATCCAAATTTATTTATAGTAAAAACAAAAACAAAGAGAAATTCTTAAAAAGCAGCCAAAGAGAAAGGAAAGATTATAGATGAAAACTGAATATGGTACTGAAAGAAACGTATTAACTTAGAATTATACACCCAGAGAACTATTATTCAAGTATGAGTGTGGCCCTGGCTGGTGTGCCTCAGTGTGTTGAGCGTTGGTCTGTGAACCAAAAGTTGATTCCTGGTCAGGGCACATGATGGGGTTCCAGGCCAAGTCCCTGGTTAGGGGTGTGTGAGAGACAACTGATCAATGTTCCCCTTTCGTTCTCCTTCCACGCTCTCTAAAAAAATAAATAAAATCTTAAAAAAAAGAAACCAACACACAAAAGTTTTTAAAAAATAATGAGTACGAAGGCTTTCTATGAAGGCTTTCTTCAGTCAAGATGGCAGAGTAGGTAAACGCTACAGTTGCCTCCTCCCACAACCACTTCAAAATTACAACTAAACTACAGAATGACCATCGTTTAGAACTGTCTGAAGCCACGTTGAATCTGGTAGGAGAGGCAGAGATGTCGAATGAGCCCCACACCCACGTGTGGTGGTTAAAAATTGGGAGCGCTATCTTGGCTGCAGAAGTTCTGCCTGAGGAGTGAGGGGCCCCACACCAGGTCAGGGTTCCAGTGCCAGGAAGAGAAGTCCCCATGATTTTTGGCTGTACAAACCAATGGCAGTTGTGGCTGAGTGAGACAGGACTTCTAGAGTCCCAGGCAATTCCTCTTAAAGGACTTACTCACTGACCAACTTGCTTGCTCTAAGCTCCATCACTGGGGCAGCAACTTGAAAGGTGCCAGGGACATCCAGGGAAGAAGTGAATTGTGCGGCTTTAGGGCAAGGGCTGGAGGGGCAGCACTCTCCCAGACAAAAATGCTGGCAGAAGCCATTGTTCCTTTGCTGAGCCCTCCCGCTGCAGGTGCAGGCTGGTACTTTACCCTGCCCTGGTGATTCCCTGAGACCTACCTCACTCAACTTGTGGACCCACCCAAGCTACTTCCAGTGGCTTTTCCATACAAACAACCTGTCCTGACTCATGCTTCGGACTTTTCTAAAATCTCCTGAAAGTTTCACAAAGAGCAAACAAGCAGCATCTGGCCTCAGGATGCGTTGTGCCTCTTAGTGGCCACAGGCCTGGCATTAGTGGCAACTGGCCTTGGTTCACAGCTTAGTCTCTCCCAGGCATCTCCAAGCCCAGCACAAGGGGCAGTCATCTGTGATCACTTTGTAGCTCATACCAGGTGGCCCTGGGCAGGGCAGAGGCAGCAGCTGACTTTGGCCTGCACCTCCCAACAGGCCGCAGAGCCAACATACCATACCCAGTGGCCAGCTTCACACCACACCAGAGCACCACCCACCTCCACAAATGACACAAAGGACAGACTTCGCCGGTACCAGAGCCCTGCTAAAGCGAATTCTGCTCAGTAGGGTCAGCCTCTGTGACCAGTCCTCACAACAAATTCGCCTGAGTGTCAATCCCTCCCACTAATGTACCAATGGCAATCAAGTCTCAACTACAACAGGAAGGCACACACAACTCACACAAGGGACATACCTAGAGCACCCAGCTCAGGTGACCAGGGAGACTATGCCAGGGTCCCATAGGATGTCTATTACATAAGACCATTCTACCAAGACCAGGATACATAGCAGGTCTACCTATACATAGAAATAAACACGGGGAGGCAGCGAAAATGCAGAGACAAACATGTCCCAAATGAAAGGACAGGAGAAATCTCCAGAAAAAGAACTCAGTGACATGGAGGCTGGCAAACCACCAGATACAGAGTTCAAAACACTGGTTATAAGGATGCTCAAGGAACTTAGAACTTCCACAGCATAAAAAAGGACAAAGAAACCATAAAAAAGAACCAGTCAGAAATAAAGAATACAGTAACTGAAATAAAGAATACATAGGAGGGAATCAACATGAAGCAAGGATCAAGTCAGAGATCTGGAAGATAAGGTGGCAGAAAACATCCCATCAGAACAGCATAAAGAAAAAAGAATCCAAAAAATGAGGATAGCTTAAGGGACCTCTGGGACATCAAACAACATTTGCGTCACAGGAATACTAATACTAGAAGGAGAAGTGAGAGAGCAAGGAATTGAAAACCTTTATGAAGTAATAATGACAGAAAACTTTCCTAACCTGGCAAAGTAAACAGGAATAGGTGAAGGAAAAAGCCCAGGAAACACAGAGAGTCCCAAACAAGATGAACTCAAAGAGGCCCACATCAAGACTTATCATCATTAAAATGCCAAAGGTTAAATACAAAGAGAGAATTTTAAAAGGAGCAAGAGGAAAGCAGTTAGTTACTGAGGAGAGCTCCCATAAGTCTGTCAGCAGATTTCTCAACAGAAAGTTTGCAAACCAGAAGAGACTGGCGTGAAATATTCAAAGTGGTGAAAAGCAAGGACCTACATCCAAGACTGCTCTACCCAGCAAAGTATCATTTAGAATCTAAAAGGAGTTAAAGAGCTTCCCAGACAAGAAAAAGCTAAATGAGTTCATTATCTAACCAGTATTTTAAGAAATGTTAAAAGGACTTTAAGAAGAAAAGATAAAAAATATGAATAATAAAATGACCATAACTTCATATCAACAATTACTTTAAATGCAAAGGGATTAAATACTCCAATCAAAAGACATAAGGTGGCTAGATAGATAAAAAAACAAGACCCTTACATATGCTGTTTACAAGAGACTCAGATAGACACAAACGGACTGAAAGTAAAGGTATAGAAAAGCATATTTCATGAGAATGGAAAAAAAAGCTGTGGTACAATACTTACACAAGACAAAATAGACTTTAAAACAAAGGCTATATAACGAGACGAAAGACCCAGCAGTTCCACTGCTGGGTATTTATTCTAAGAAATCCAAAACACTAATTCAAAAAGACATATGCATCCATATGTTTACTGCAGCATGATTTACAACAGCCAAGATATGGAAGCAACCCAAGTGTCAATCAACAGGGAAACGGATAAAGAAGTGGTGGATATATATAGTAGAGTATGACTCAGCCATAGAAGAGTTATATAAATGTCTAATTACTATGCTATACACCTGAAACTAATATAACATTGTATGTCACCTGTAATTAAAAAATAAAAATCATTAAAAATAAATAAAGAATGAGTATGAATGGGGAAAGGAAAGACCATTCAACAAATGGGGAAACTAGATCTCCACATGGAAAAAAATGAAGTTAGACCTTTACCCTATACTACAGAAAATAATTTACTCAGAATGGATCAAATACCTAGATGTACGTGCTAAAACTGTAAAACTTGTAGATAAAAAGAAAAAATCTTCATAACTTTGTATTTGGTGGTAGTTTCTTAAATAAGACACCAAGAGTATATGCAACAACAACAACAACAACAACAAATAGATAGATGTGACCTAATTAAAGCTGAAAACTTTTATGCATCAAAATATACTATGAAGAAACCTGGCCGGTTTCTTCAGTTGGTTAGAATGTTGTCCCAATATGCCCAGGTTGCAGTTTTGATCCTCAGTCAGGGCATATATAAGACTCAACCAATGAATACATAAATAAGTGGAACAACAAACTGATGTTTCTCTCTCTCTCTCTCTCTCTCTCTCTCTCAAATCAATAAAATAAAAATGAAAATTATGAAGAAAGTATAAACACAACCCGAAGAATTGGAAAATTATATGCAAATCATGTATGTGATAAGGGTTTCATATCTAGTCTATATAAGGAACTCCTATAACTCAGCAACAAAAATAAGCAACAAAAATAACCAACCCAATTAAAAGATGGGCAAGAAAAAAAAGAAAAAAGGGCAAGAACTTGAACAGACACTTCTCCAAACATACACAAATGGTCAGCAAGCCTGTGCAATGTCATTAGTCATTAGGGGACTGCAAATCAAAGCCACAATGAGATACCACTTCATACCCATTAATATAAAAACAAAACAACTACAACCCCCACCCCCGCCCCCGAAAACAACAAGTATTGACAAAGATGTGGGCAAACTGGAACCTTCTGCATTGCTGGTAGGAATATAAAATGGTATAGCTGCTGTGGAAAAGTTTGGTGGTTCCTCAAAAAGTTAAACAGAATTACCACATAACCCAGCAATTCCACGGCTAGGTGGTACAAAGAGACTTAAACAGATACTTACATGTCAAAATTCACAGCAGCATTATTCATAATAGTCAAAGGTGGTAACAACTCCAGTGCCCATCAATAGGTGAATGGATAAACAAAATGTGGTATATACATACAATGGAATATTAGTCATAAAAAGGAATGAAGTTTTTTTTTTAAGATTTATTTTCTTCTCATTTGAGGGGGTAAAGGGGAGAGAGAGAGAGAGAGAGAGAGAGAGAGAGACGGAGAGAAACACTGCTAAAAGAGAGAGACACTGATCGATTGGCTGCCGCCTGCATGTGTCCCAACCAGGGATTGAGCCTGCAACCCGGGCATGTGCCCTAACTGGGAATCAAACTGGTGACCTTTTGGTTATGGGACCACGCTCCCACCAACTGAGCCATGCCAGCCAGGGGTGAAGTTCTGATACATGCCACAACATGGATGAACCCTGAAAACATGATGCTAAGTGAAAGAAATGACACAAAAGGCCAAATACTGTATGATTCCAACTACATGAAATATCTTCACTACGCAAATGCATAGAGATAGAAAGTATATTAGAAGTTACTAGGTAGGGGCTGTGGGTGATGGGTGGGAATGCTGAATAGGTAGAGAGTTTCTGTTTGGGATTATGAAAGAGTTTGGGAATTATACAGTGGTGATGGATGTAAAACATTGTTAATGTAATTAATGCCACTGAACTGTATGCTTAAAAATGGTTAACATGCCAGTTTTGTTACAAATATTTTGCCACAATTTAAAAATGATTTCTAAAGAGAAGACAGAAAAGAGAAAGTACAAAATAAAATCACAGAAATTAATTCAAACATGTTAGTAATTCCAATCTTTAAAAATGAACTAAATTTCCAATGGTATAATGGAAATAGGTATACAAGGTAAATGCTTTAAAAAAAAAGAATGCTGGTATAGTTACACTAATATAAGAATAGACTCTAAGTCAAAAATTAGAAATAAAAAGGGTCACCAAAAAAATATATATATATCTTTCTTTTTAAATTAATTTTTTCCTATCCTCACCAGAGGATATTTTTCCCCCCACTGCTTTTTAGAAAGAGGAAGTGGGGGAGGGAGACAGGGAAACGAGAAACTTCAATGTGAGAGAGAAACATCGACTGGTTGCCTCTCATAGGCTCCCCAACCATGGATCAAACCTGCAACCTAGGCATGTGCCCTGACCTAGAAGAGGACCTGTGACCTTTTGGTGTACAGGACAAGGCTCCAACGAACTGAGCCACACTGGCCAGGAAAGGGTCACCAAATATTGATAAAAGGTTCAATTCCCCAGGAAAATTAAAATGGTTCTTAACTCAGGCATTTAATAACAGTTTCAAATATGTAAAGCAAAAAGTGGCAGATTATAAGGAGCAACTGACAAATCTACCATCATAGTAGAAGATCTTAACATACCTCTCGGAGTAGCTAACAGGTAAAGCATGCCAAAAACAAATCAATAAGGTCAGAGAATATTTGATTCACTTACTTCGCAAACTTGATCTAAAAGATATAACATGGAACCATACACCCACCAGCTGTAAAATATACTTTCCACACACTTAAGGGACAATCACTAATACTGACCACATTCTAGGCCATACACTATATCTCAACAAATTTAAAGAACTAGGCATCATACAGATCATGATGTGTAATCATAATTAGGTCAGAAAACAAAACATCTAAATAACCTATT
Organism: Mormoops blainvillei; assembly: GCA_004026545.1. Classification (NCBI taxonomy): domain Eukaryota; kingdom Metazoa; phylum Chordata; class Mammalia; order Chiroptera; family Mormoopidae; genus Mormoops; species Mormoops blainvillei. Next base: position 94,391 of record PVJD01004738.1, on the reverse strand, counting down.
GGTCAAAGAAATCACAGTGGAATTTGGAAACATTACATATCCTAATTGTTAGATATGACAAAGTAGTACTTAAAGGGAAGTCCACAGGCTTCAAAACTTATGTATCTGTTTTTAAAGACTTTATTTATTTATTTTTAGAAAGTGGGGAAGGGAGGGAGAAAGAGAGGGAGAGAAACATCAATGTGTGGTTGCCTCTCGCACGCCCTGCACTTGGGGAGCTGGCCTGCAACCCAGGCATGTGCCCCAGACTGGGAATCGAACCAGTGACCCTTTGGTTTGCAGGCTGGCATTCAATCCATTGAGCCACAACGGCCAGGGCAAAAAACTTACATTTTTAAAAAGGACAGACTGGAAAACAGATGAGCCGTTAAGACATTAGGGAAGGAACAATACAGTTAACCCAAAAAAGAGGGTTATTTATTACTTTATTAATAAAGTAATAAACCAGGGAAAAATGGGAACAACTGTAATTGAACTACTAAAAAAATAAAGTAATAAACCAACATATAATAGAGGATTAATAAAATTAAGAAACTGTGCCAGACTGAGCAAGATAGAAAGGAGATAAGTAGAAATTAGAAAGATTAGGAATGAAAAAAGTATTGCATGATATAACACTACTGGAAAAGTTATTTTAAAAAAGTTCTACAAAACAATGAAGTAAAAGATAATTTTGTTCTTACACAAGAGAAAATGAATAGAGGAAACATCCTAAACTCATTTTATGAAGCTAGATAGCCTTGATACTAAAAATAGGATGAGCAAGGAAAATTACCAGCTAATTTCTCATGAGCAAAGGCCAAATTATTAAATCAAATATTAACAAATCAAGTCCAACAATGTACTCAAAATGATAATATATCATAATTCATCTGGGTTTATTCTGGTAATATAAGATTGATTCATTAAAAAAATTCTAATGACTTCTGATTTTGGCTGTGAAAAATCAGTATCAGCTAAACCGAACCCTCTCATCAAGACGTTAAAAAATAAAATAAAATAAAATAACAAAACAACAACAAAATCTCTTTCATGTCATTAAAAAAAATAATCAAAGCAACCAGAATTTGAGAGGTTAAGATCCTAGTAAGAAGGAAAACAATATTCAGATGAGTCTGATATTCTGTACTCCTTTTAACCCAAAACACCTCCCAGCTTAAGAGTGGCACAGGCTGAGGCGCTAGGAAGCCAAGCAGAAAAGTGGTGGTTAAAAGGCTGTGGTAGTTTCATGGGGATAGGGAAACCAAAATTGGAATTCAGAGTGACTAAGGCAGACAGGACTTAAGGAAAGTACTTTAAGCTGAGCAAAGCTTCCAGCAGTCGTAAATTGTGGGAGAGAAAAAAAAAAAGGATCTTGTGGTCTGCCAAGGAGGAAGGGTTTGGAAAATACTACAAGTTATCACTGAGATTCTCTAAGGGGTGCACACCAGGAAAAGGGCAAACTGGAAATACACTAGGTATCACAAGAAACCAGGTCTGAATCAGTTCAATCTCATATTAGATTGAGTTGGTCTGGCCCTACTCTAACTGCCTGTGAGAAACAAAAGTATTTTCTTTCTTAAAGAATAGAAAATCATCCGGAGCCATAAGTTACCTTTGTAGTTTTCATATATGATTTCTGGTATTGAATAAAACTTACCAAGCTTACCAGGAGATAGAACCAAGACTGCACACCAAAAGAGAAAAAATAGAGAAAAGAAAAAGACCTGTAGGGGCTACAGACACTAGAGTTATTGGACAAAGTCTATAAAACAATTCTGAATATGGTCAAGAAAATATTTGACAAGATGAAGAATTTCAGAATCTATCAAGAAGAATCAAATGGAAATCCCAGAACTAAAAAATACTGTAAACTGAAATTAAGACCATAGTAGATGGGTTTAATACATCAGCCACAGCCGAACTATAAAATAATCCAAGCGGGGGATGGGGGGACCAACCTGCAGCCTGTGGGCCCTCATGCAGGCCAGGATGGCTGTGAATGTGGCCCAATACAAAATCGTAAATTTACTTAAAACATTATGAGATTTTTTTGTGGTTATGTGTAGCCATGTGGTTATGTGTAGCCAATGTGTGGCCCAAGGCAACTCTTCTTCCAGTGTGGCCCAGAGATGCCAAAAGGTTGGACACCCCTGTCTGAGGCCCAGAGGAAGAAACAAAGGAAAATACAGAAAAGAGAAGGAAGAAACCTAAGCTATGGCGGTGTAACTGCCATAATGTATGGCATTTCTTATAAATCTGAACACATGCATACCCTATGGCCCAAGCATTTCCATTCCCAATACATACCTTAGAGAACTCCTGCACATGTACACTAGGGGACATGGTCAGATATGTTCATAGAAACCCACAGCTTACATAATATTTCATGGTGTGAGACTAATTTCTCCCTAAGATCAGAAATGAGACAAGAACAAGGATGCCATTCTTACCAATTCTATTCCACATCATATTGGAGGCAGGTCCATTAGGCAAAAACAAAATATAAAGAATCCAGACTGGAAAGTAAGACTATTCACAGTTGAAATGATCTTGTATATAAAAAAGTTCTAAGAAATCCTCCCCAAAACTTAGAACTAATAAACAAGTTCAGCAAGGTTGCAACATCCAAGATCAATACAAAAAAATAAATTGTATTTCTGTACACTAACAATAGGCACTCTGAAAATGAAATTTAAAAAATTCATTTACAATAACATCAAGAAGAATAAAACACTTAGAAATAAATTTAACAGAAGAAATATGACTTGGACACTGAAAAACTACAAAAAAGTATGGAGAGAAAATTTTAAAAACCTAAATAAATTGAAAGATATGTTTATGGGTTGGAAGACTTAATAGTGAGATGGCAATACTACTCAGATTGAATTACAGATTTAACACCATCCCTATCAAAATAAAGTCCCAGCTGCCTTTTATGTAGAAATTGACAAGCTGATCCTAAAATTCATATGGAAATGTAAACAAAGTATGGTATATTAGAACTTTCTTTAGTGAGAACCTGAGCGTTGGCCTTAAACTTCTTTTTAAAAATATGTTTTTGATTGACTTTAGAGAGAGAGAGGGAAGAAGAGAGGGAGGAAGAGAGGGAAGGAGAGGGAAGTGAGAGAGAGAAAAAAATTTGATTTGTTCTTCCCCCCACCCATGCATTCATGTGTTGACTCCTGCTCATGCTCTGACTGGGAATCGAACCCACAACCCTGGCACATTAGGATGATACTCCCACCAACTGAGCTATCTGGACAATGCAGCTTAAACTTTTTATTTTTATCTAAAGAACGAAGCTGAAGAACTTACACTTCCCAATTTCAAAACTTATTACAAACCTATAGTAATCAGGACAGTGTGGTATTGGCATAAGTATACACATGTATAGCAATGCAATGGAACAGGATTGAGAGTCAGAAATAAATCCTTGCACTTATGGTCAACTGATTTTAACAGTGGTGCCAAGACCATTCAATGGGAAAGAATAGTTCCTCCAACAAATGGTGCTGGGACAGCTGGATATCCAAATGTAAAAGAATGGCAGTGGGCCCATACTTCACGACATACATGAAAATTAACTCAAAATGGAACACAGACTTAAGTGTAACAGCTAAAACTTGTGGCACAAGTATTAAAAAAACAACACCCACGGGTATAATTAACACAAAATTCAGGGTGTGCTTACTGCTATGGCAGACTTAGAGAGTGATATTTATCACTGGTCTTCAAAGATGTTGGTAACATTCTAGTTTGTAAACTAAGTAGTAGGGACATGAATGTTCTTTTTAATATTTTTCTTTATGTTATCTACTCTTTGAGTGTACATTTCAAAATAATAATAAAGGTTAATAAGAATGAGAGCAAAATAAAATTTTCAGATAAACTCAAGAGTTAATGCCAGCTCTGAGGTACTCACTAAAAGAAGTTCTAAAGGATGTACTGAGCAAGGAAAACAACTCAGGGAGGAAGATACAAGAAGGAGGGTGAGCAAAGAAAAGAATATACATACAGATAAATCTAAATAAATAACTGTGTAAAATAATTCTTAGATAATTATATAATAAGTTGAAAATTACATAGTAATTATATGTGGGATTTTAACAATCAGATAAATCATATTTTAAGGTATTGTTTGGGAGAAAGATAAAGATGTTGAGTGACTTAATTTTAAATTTTAAAGGTTAAAAGAACAGAAATATAGTGTGTCATTTCTGTGGCAGAGACAGCCAGCTGTCCTCAATATTTGTTCTCCTCTTTCAGAAATACAACCTTTGATTTTTTCCCCCTTCATGTCAGATAAGAAAGCACTCTATTCAGATGAAGTAAAAGCACAGTGAGCACGGTGTGAATTTTCCAGGATGCAGTGTTGTCAAGTGGAAAATCTGAGGCACGGTATGTAAAATATTAAAATCATATAACAAGTTACACTAGAATCAGAATTAGAATAAGGACTTCTGTTGTTAATATCGTCACATCTCTATAACGTGCACTTTCTGTCTACTAAGCACAGAACAGGTTTCTGAAGACAAGTGATCCGTGGGGATCTTCTATTTTTATTTTTTTAATTTTAAATTTTGTTTTGCTTTTGATTTTAGAGAGAGGGAAAAGGGGGGAAGAAAGAGGAGGAGAGAAACATCGATGTGAGAGAGAACCTAGGCATGTGCCCTGACTGGGAATCCAACCAGCAACCTTTCAGTTTGCAGGACGACAACCCACTGAGCCACACTGGCCTGGGCAGGACTTTTGATTTTCAACTGGGCACACATCAGCCTAGAATCAAGCATTTGCTAGGGTCCCTTGCAACAAAATATGACTAGCGTATGTCTAAATTCTGGTCAAAGGGGTAGAAATGATGTGTGGGGCTGGCTTACTTTTTGCTATTGGTTCCTTTGCTGGCTGGAATGCTGTTGGGATTTGGGAGTTTAGCAGCCACTTTGAAAAATGAGAACAGCCTTGGCTGGTGTAGCTCAGTGGATTGAGCATCAGCCTGTGAACCAAAGGGTCGCCAGTTTGATTCCGCAGTCAGGGCACATGCCTGGGTTGTGGGCCAGGTCCCCAGTAGAGGCGTGTGAGAGGCAACCACATATTGATGTTTCTTTCCCTCTCTTTCTCCCTCTCTTCCCCTCTGTCTAAAAATAAAATAAAATCTTTAAAAAAAAAGGAAAGAAAAAGAAAAATGAGAATACCTTGTAAATGAACCCAATTATGACATCAAACCTTAAGAAAAAGGAAGTCTGGGGCTCCAGTTTCACTATTTCAGACATTCTTGAACTTCAAATAGTCTTGTTCAAACCACTTTTTCTTTCTTTTCAAAAAATGTTATTTATATAGGCAAACCTGATCCCAATAAATACAGCCTCAAAACTAGTAAAGGGAATGGGGATAGGAGTGCATTAATCCAAAAGAAGGCAAGACAAGAGAGGGGAAAAAAGACACCTTAAGAAAGTAGAATGCCACAAAGTAACAGTGTAGGAATAAACCCAAATATACAGAAATCCCACTGAAAATGGACTGCACTGTCTACTTCTGAAATAAAAAAACATACTGGACAAGTCACAAACTTCAGGTATATGGTGATTATAAGAGACATGATTATAAGAACAGCAAAAGGTTGAAAGTAAAAGGATGGAAAGAAGTATTATACCAGAAAAACACTAACCAAAGGAAAGCTGGTACAGTGATACTCATAACACATAAAATAAGACTTTAAGGCCAAACACAAATATGCATTTGGAAAACAGCAAATGAAACATTCACTAGGAATATTGTAATTCTAAATTTGATGCACCTAAGATATCTTTAAAATAATATAAAGCAAAATCTGACAGAATTTTAAGGAGAAATGGACAAACCCACTATCTCATAGAAAGTGGTATGATACACATTCCATAAACATGACACAATTAAAAACAAAAAACAAAAAAACACAAAAAAGCGAGAGACTAAAATGCCCTGCCCTAATCCAGTTCTCCCTCTGCAACCTCCTGGAGGACCATTTCAGATTTCTGCTCACACCCCCTAAGCTGCCCCTCTCCTGGTCTCTGTGGTGATGCCCTCAGCAGCACACGGCTGACTCTCTTCTTGAAAACCTCATTCAGTTGGATTCTGACTGCCTTTTCCCATCTCACTAGTTACTCCTCCTTTCCCATGATGAAGTATTAGTGTCTCGGGGCTCAGTCCTTGCACTGTGTCTCTTCCCTACTCCAGATGTTCTCATCTCATTTTGTTTTGGACTTATCTGTACTTTGATGAAGCCCAAATACAATCCTCAACCTGGATCCCGGTTAACATATCCAACTGCCTGCCTGACTTCTCCACTGATATCTAATGATGTGTATCAAATGTAACATGTTCAAAATGCAACTCCTGACAGCTATACTAGTTTTCTCTACCTCGGTGGCAACTCCATCCTTTTTGTCACTCAGGTGTCAAACAGTTTTTGATTCCCTTCTCACCTTTTTAAAAAACAAACTTTATTGGGGTGACATTGGTAAATAATATCATGAAAGTTTCACACGCACAATTCTATAATACATCATCTGTATATTGCATTGTGTACTCACCACATCCAAAGTCTAGTCTCCTTTGTTACCATGTATTTGTGCTTTCACTCTTATTCCATATCCAATCTATTAGGAAATCCTGCTCTACCTTCCAAATATATCCAGAATCTGATGCCTCCCTTAAATGCTCCATGGCTACCACCATCTTCTCTGACCCAGATTATGGTTACATCCTCCTAAGCCATCTCCCAACATCCACTTGTGCCTCTGCCCCTGGCCCGTGCTCTCTTTTGAATAGATAAACCAGATTAATTCTTTTAAAAAACTTGCAGCACTCAAAACTCTTCTGGGAGTAAAAGTCAAGGCTTTGGGAACACCTCTGAGGCCCTCTGTGATCTGAGGTGCTCTCCCACCTCTCTCCTGCTCACTGCTGCAGCCACACTGACCATGTTCTTTAGGCCTCAACATGTCAAACACTTGCCTGCCATAGGAGTTCTCTATCCCTGCTGTTACCCCGCATCTCCAGACTCCTAAGACCTCTCTCTCCCTTCAGATTTCTGCTCCAACGTCACCTCATCAGGGAGGCCTCCTGACTTCCCTGTATGGGACAGCAACACTGCCCCATCCATGTAAGCTGCATGACGGCAGTGATTTATTTTGTTCACTGATAAACCTCGGAAACTAGAACAGTACCTGACGCATTGTAGGTACTCAGTAACTGTTCAATGAATGAAGGTCAGGATCAGGGGAGAGATGCTACTTTCTCCCTGTTATTCCACAATGTTCTTAAGCTCCTACATGAGACACAATACAGACACACAAAAATTGCCATTTTAACAAATAATATGATCGTTTATGATGCAACTCCAAGAGAACTGAGCAGACAAGGTTGATGGACACTAGATCAATGTACATGGATCAGACATCATTTCTATCTACTAGCAATAACAAACTGGAATGTATAAATATTAAAAATGATTCATTTTACCATCAAAACAATCTAGAAAGTATCAAGGAATAAATCTAATAAAAATATGTAAGACCTTCATAAAAAAATTAATCGAACTTAAACAGAAAGATACAGAGTGTTTCCGGCCAAGATGGAGGTGTAGGTATATACGCTTCTCTTCCTCTCACAACCAAAACAAGGATAACAACCAATTTAAAAACAAAAAACAACCAAAACTGTCAGAAAATCGAACTGTATGGAAATCTGACAACCAAGGAGTTAAAGAAGAAACATTCTCCAAGACTGGTGGGAAGACTGGAGGCAGGAAGCCAGGGTGGAGAGGATGCATGGCAAGGTGGTGGCTGGCGGACCAGGCAATCCCACATTCGTGTGCGGATAAACTGGGAGGAACAACGAGGGGTGAGACAGCGCAACCCAGGGTTCCAGCATGAGAAACTAAAGCCTCAAAATCTCCGGCTGTAAAAACCTGTGAGGGTTGGGGCGGCGGGAGAAACTCCTAGTCTCACAGGAGAGTCTGTTGGAGGGGCCCACAGGATCCTAGAATGTACACAAATCCACCCACTCAGGAATCAGCACCAGGGCAGCACCTGAAAGGGCATAATCTGCTTGTGCGAAGCAAGGGAAGTGACTGAAGGCAGGGTGAGGGCTAAGCAAGTGGCATTGTTCCCTCTCTGACCCCTCCCCAACATACAGAGCCACAACGAAGAGAAGTGGGTTTTAGGTATTTGCCCTGCCCTGGCAAATACCTATGGCCCTGCCCCTTACAACATAACAGGTGCACTGACACAAAGAAATATGGCCCAAATGAAAAAAAAAAACAGAACAAAGCTCCAGAAAAGAACTAAGTGACTAGGAGATAGCCAAGCTATCAGATGTAGAGTTCGAAACGCTGGTAATGAGGGTGCTCACAGAAATGATTGAGTGCGGTCGAAAAATAAAGGAAGAAGGGAAGGCCATGCAAAGTGAAATAAAGCAAAATATACAGGGAACCAGCCGTGAAGGGAAGGAAACTGGACTCAAATCAACAATTTGGAGGAGAAGGAAGAAATAAACATTCAACCAGAATAGGATGAAGAAATAAGAATTCAAAAAAATGAAGAGAGGCTTAGGGACCTCTGGGACAACTTTAAATGTTCCAACATCTGAATCACAGGGATGCCAGAAGGAGAAGAGGAAGAGCCAAGAATGAAAACTTACAATGAAGGAAAACTTGCCCAATCTGGCAAAGGAACTAAGACATGCAAGTCTAGGAAGCTGAGAGAGTCCCAAAGAAGTTGGATCCAAGGAGAAACACACGAAGACACATCATAATTAAATTACCCAAGATTAAAGATAAGGAGAGAATTTTAAAAGCAGCAAGAGAAAAGGAGAGTTACCTACAAAGGGGTTCCCAATAAGACTATCAGCTGATTTCTCAAAAGAAACCACATAGGCAAGAAAGGGCTGGAAAGGAGTATTCAAAGTCATGAAAGGCAAGGACCTACATCCAAGATTACTCTATCCAGCAAAGCTATCATTTAGAATGGAAGAGCAGAAAGTGCTTCCCAGATAAGGTAAAGTTAAAGGAGTTCATCATCACCAAGCCCTTATTATATGAAATGTTAAAGGGACTTATCTAAGAAAAAGAAGATCAAATCTATGAATAGTATAATGACAACCAACTCACAACTATCAACAACTGAACCTAAAAAAAAAACTAAGCAAACAACTATAATAGCAACAGAATCACAGAAATGGAGATCACATGGAGGGTTATCAGTGGGGAGGGGGAGAATGGGGAAAAAGGTATATGGAATAAGAAGCAAAATTGGTAGGTATAAAATAGACGGGGAGGTTAAGAATAGGATAGGAAATGGAGAAGCCAAAGAACTTATATGTATGACCCATGGACATGAACTAGGGGTGGGGAATGTTGGGTTGGGGGGCAGTGCAGGGTGGATGGGGATAAAAGGGAGAAAAAAATGGGACAACTGTAATAGCATAATCAATAAAATATACCTAATAAAAATAGAAAGACTTAAAATGAGAACTGAATAAATATTGGGTTGACCAAAAAGTTTGTATGGTTTTTTTCTATGACATAAAAGACATTTTTCGTATTCACTAGTAACTTCATTGATTTGTATATTTTGAGTATGTTGGCAGTCTCCCACGTGGTGTAACTCTGGTTGTTCTTAATGTCTGGATTTTATCACTATCAATATTGACTTCAACTGATCTACCTGACCATGGAGCACTGTCCAGCAAGAAATCTCCTGCACAAAACGTTGCAAACCACTTTTGACACGTTCAGTCAGTCACATCTTCTCCATACATTACAAAAATCTTTTTTTTGCATTTCAGTTGCATTTTTACCTTTCTTGAAGTAATAAAGCATGATATGGGGAAAATGTTGCATTTTAAAAAAAATATTAAAATGGCTACACAAAAATTCACCAATTTTGATGTTTGTTTTTTTTAAATGCAAGCTGACATGACAGTTTTCACAATACAATCTAACTAAATTGTTTCAAATGAAGTTAAAGACAACTAAGCACTACTATAGTCATCTTACAGGAAAAAAACAAATGAATGTTTTGGCCAACCCAATAGATAAACTTTATGCACAGATAAGAAGACTCAGTATTTTACAGGTGTCAGTTCTTCCCAAATTAATCTATAAATGTCCCAGCAAATTTTTTTCTGAGGAACTTGATATACTGGTTCTAAAATTAGTCTCAGAAGAGTAAAGACGTAAGTCCATTTTTCTTTTCTGGACGAAAAGAATTAGGACGGAGGATTCGCCTTACAAGTTACCAAATCATGTTTCGAAGCTATGGTAACTGAAATTGCATTAACACAAAAAAGAACAAAAGAGCAGAACAGAATGGAGCCCAGAAATACACCCCTGCATATGTGGAAATTTGGCAGAGGTTGTGACGGACTAGTATTACTAATCAGTGAGGAAGGTAGAGACCTTAATAACTAGTGTTGTGACAGCTGGCTTTCCATATGAAAAAAATAAAATTAGATCCACAAATACAAACTTCAGATGGATTAAACACCTACATATCAAAAAACACGCCCCCCCCCCCCACTTTGAAACCATGAAAAAATCCTCTACCACACTGGAATACAGAGGGTGTTCTTAAGAATCAAAGGTGCATTCAACATAGCAAGAAGATACAAGAATTACAAATATATGCACCTAACGACAGACCATCCAAATATATGAAGTAAAAACTGACAGACTGAAGGGAGAAACAGTTCTACAATAATAGAGACTTCAATACCCCACTCACAATAATGGATGGAATAACTAGATGGAAGATAAGTGAGGGAATAGAGAACTTAAAGCAACACAACAAAGCAACTAGATCTAACAGACATAGAACACTATACCCAACAGCAATAGAATAGACATTCTTCTCAAGTGTACATGGGACATTTTCCAGGACAGACCATATGGTAGGCCACAAAGTAAGTCTCAATAGATTTTTAAAAAGATAACAAATTATCTTCGCTGACTACAATGGGATGAAGTTACAAATCAATAACAAAAGGAAAACTGGAAAATTTATAAAATTGTGGAAATTAAACAACACACTTTTAAACAACCAATGAATCAAAGAAGAAATCAAAAGGGGCACAGCTAAAGTGTTGCTAATGATGACAGCTTATAGCTATAAATGCTTACATTAAAACACAAGAAAGATTTCAAATCAACAACCTAACCTTACAACTTAAGAACTATAAAAAGAATAAACTAAATCCAAACCTAGAGAAGGAATAATAAAAATTAGAACAGAGATAAATGAGAGAACAGAAAATAGGAAAAAAAATCAGTAAAACCAAAAGCTGTTTCTTCAGAAAGATCAACAAAATTGACAAAACTTTAGGAGTCAGTCTAAGAAATAAGAGAAGATCCAAATTGCTAAAATCAGAAATGAAAGTCAGGATATTACTACTGATTCTACAGAAATACATGCCAGCAAATTTCCTAGAAAAACAAAATCCACCAAGACAAAATCACAAAAGAAATAGAACATCTGAATAGATCTACAACTAGTAAGGAGTTTGAATCAGTGATCAAAAACCTCCCAACAAAGAAAAGCCCTGGACCTGATGGCTCCAATGGTGAATTCTACCAAACATTTAAAGAGCTAATAACAATCCTTCTCAAACTTTTCCGAAAACCTGAAGAAGAGGGAATGCTTCCTAACACATTCTTATGAGGCCAGCATTACCCTCATGCCAAAGCCTGACAAAGACACTATGAGAAAACAAAACTACAGACTAATACAGGATACTGATGCAAAAATCCTTAATAAAATGCTAGCAAATGGAATTCAGTAGCATACTACATCTAAAAAAAAGTGAAATGTGTTCTGGGAATGCAAGGATGGTTCAACATGAAACCTGATCAATGTGAAATATACCACATTAACAGAATGAAGGAAAAAACAACAACACATGATCGTTCTAAACTGATACAGAATAAAAACTTGACAAACATCTTTCATGATAAAAAACATACAATAAACTAGGAATAGAAGGAAATTACCTCAACACAATAAAAACCATATATGAAAAACTCCCAGTGAACATCATACCAAATGGTGAAAGACTGAAAATGTTTTCTCTAAGATCAGGCACAAGGCAAGGATGCCTGCTTTCACCACTTCTTTCAAACACAGTACTGGAAGTTCTAGCCAGAGTAATTAAGCAAGAAAATAGAAATAAAAGGCATCCAAATTGGAAAAGGAAGAAGTAAAATTATCCTGTTTGAAAATGATATGATCTTACAATACATGTAGAAAATCCTAGATTACACACACACACACAGCCACACTCTGTTAGAGCCAGTCGGTAAAAGACACACACACACACACACACACACTCTGTTAGAGCTAATAAATGAATTCAGCAAAGTATCAACGTATAAAGTCATACACAAAAATCAGCTGCATTTCAATATACTAACAATTACAGAAACAATTTCATTTACAATAGTATCCAAAGGAATAAAATATTTAGGAATTAACCAAGGAGGCCAAAGACTTATACAATGAAAACTAGAAAAAAGAAATTAAAGAAGCCCTGGCCAGTGTGGCTTAGCTGGTTGGGGCATTATCTTGTAAACCGAAAGGTCATGGGTTCGATTCCCAGTCAGGGCACATGCCTAGATTGTGAGTTTGATACCCGGTTGGGGTGTGTATGAGAGGCAGCTGATCAGTGTTTCTCTCTCTCTCCTGCCCTGCCCCTTTCTCTAAAGGCAATAAGCATGACCTTGGATGAGAATTAAAAAAAAAAAAGAAATTAAAGAAGACATAACAAATGGAAACCATGTTGATGGACTGGAAAACAATGTGATCCCTATCAAAATCCCAATGATTTTTTTTTGCAGAAACAGAAAAACTCATTCTTAAAATTCATATGGAATCTTCTAGGGACCTCGAATAGCCAAAACAATCTTGAAAAAGAACAAAATTGTAGAATTTTGCACTTCCTGATTTGAAAACTTACTACAAAACTACAGTAATCAACAGAGTGTGGTACTGGCATAAAGACAGACACACACAGATCAATGGTATAAAGACCCCAGAAAAAAACTCACATATACAGCCAAATGATTTTGTCAAGACCATTCAATGGAGAAAGGACAGGTCTTTTCAACAAATGGTGTTGGGAAACCATGATATCTACATGCAAAAGAATGAAGTTGGTCCCTTATCTAATACCATATACTAAATAATTCAAATGGATCAAGAACCTAAGTATAAGGCCTAAAACAATAAAGTATTAGGAGAAAACATAGGATAGATGCTTCATGTCATTAGATTTGGTAATCATTTCCTGGATATGACAACAAAGGCACAGGGAACAAAGGAAAAATAGACAAGACTTATAAAAATTTTTAAATCTTGTGCATTGAAAGACACTACCCATAGAGAAAAAGGCGACCCACAGAATGGGAGCAAATATTTGCAAAATCATATATCTGATAGGGATTAATATTCAGAGTATATACAGAACCCCTAAATTTTCTCAATTACAGTTTACATTCATTATTATTTTGTATTAGTTTCAGGTGTGTAGCACAGTGGTTAGACAATCATATGTTAATACTTTACAAAGTGATCCCTTCAATATTTCAAATACCCACCTGGCACCATATATATTTATTATAATATTACTGACTATATTTCCTATGCTGTACTTCATATCCCTGTGACTATTTTGTAACTACCAATTTGCACTGTTTAATCCCTTTACCTTTTTCACCCAGCCCCCCAACCCCTTTTCCATCTGGCAACCATCAGTTTTTGTTTTCTGTATCTATGAATCTCTTTCTATTTTGTTTGTGTATTTTATTCTTTAGATTCCACAAATAAATGAAATCAATTGGTATTTGTCTTTCTCTGACTTATTTCACTTAGTTTAATACCCACTAGCTCCATGCAAGCTGTCACAAATGCTAAGATTTCATTCTTGTTGATGGCCAATATTTCATTGTATATATGTATTATACAACATTTTTTAAAAATAGATTTTATTTATTTTTAGAGAGGAACGGAGGCAGAGAGAGAGGGACAAATACATCAATGTGAGGGGGCAATGGGCTGCTTCCCGTACGTGCCCCAACCCAGGACTGCAACCCAGGCATGTGCCCTGACCTAGAATCAAACCAGTGACCTTTTCTTTTGTGGATGACACCCAACCAAACTGAGCCACACCTGTCACGGCATGTACTACAATTTTTTATCCACTCATTTATTGATGGGCATTTGGGTCACTTCCGTATCAATCTGTTTATTCTAATTTTTAATATATGTTCACAACTTAAAAAAATAAGTGGAAGCGCAGTGATATAAGAAAAACAGGAAAATTGGACTGCATCAAAATTAAAAACTTTTGTGCATCAAGATATTCCATGTAGCAATATTTTAGCCAATATATCTCCTAAGGCAAGGGAAATAAAGGAAAAATAAACAAACGGGACTACATCAAAATAAAAAGCTGCATGGCTAAAGAAACCATCATCAGGATGAAAAGGGAATGGACTGGATGGGAGAACATATTTGCCAATGAAACATCAGACAAGGGTCTAATCTCCAAAATATATAAAGAACTCATATGACTCAATACCAGGAAGACAAACAATCCAATTAAAAATGGGCAAAGAACCTGAATAGATTTCTCCAAGGAGGACATACAGAGGGCCCATACACATATGAAAAAATGCTCAACATCACTAGCCATCAGAGAGATGCAAATTAAAACCACAATGAGATATATCACCTCGCACCCATGAGAATGGCCATCATAAACAAATCAACAAACAACAAGTGCTGGTGAGGATGTGCAAAAAAGGGAACCCTAGTGCACTGTTGGTGGGAATGCAGACTGCTGCAGCCACTATGAAAACAGTATGGAATTTCCTCAAAAAATTAAAAATAGAACTGCCTTTTGATCCAGCAATTCCATTGCTGGGAATATACCCTAAAAATCCTGAAATACCAATTCAAAAGAGCTTATGCACCACTATGTTTATAACAGCACTATTTACAAAAGCCAAGTGCTGGAAACAGTTTAAGTGTCCATCAGCAGATGAGTGGATCAAAAAACTGTGGTACATTTACACACTGGAATACTACAAAGCAGAAACAAAGAAGGAATTCCTAATTTTTGTGACAGCATGTTTGGAACTGGAGCCAGTTGGTAAAAGACAAATACCACATGATCTCACTTATAAGAGGAATCTAATGAACAAAATAAACTAATGCACAAAATAGAACCAGAGGCATGGAGACATGGAACAAACTGACAGCTGCCAGAGGGGAGGGGGGAGGGGGATAATGGTGGAAAGAAGGGGAAGGGACTAGTCAAAGAACATGTATGAATGATCCATGGACATGGACAACGGTGTGGGGCTAGACTGAGGGAGTGGGTGGTGGGCAGGGCAGAGGAGGGCAAAGGGGGAAAATTGGGACAACTGTAATAGAATAACAATAATAAAAAAAAGTGAAAAAAACTTTTGTTCATCAAAGGGTACTATCAAAATAAAAAGACAATCTATAGAATGGGAGAAAATATTTGCAAACCATGTATCTGATAAGGACCTATGATGCAGAATGTATAAAAGAACTCTTACAACTCAAGAACAAAAAGACAACTCAACTGAAAAATGGACAAAGGATTGATTAGATATTTCTCCAAAGAAGATATCCAAATGACCAATAAGCACATGAAACAATGCTCAACATCCATCATTTGGGAAATGCAAATCAAAACAACGAGATACTGCTTAATGTCTACTGTGATAGCTATAATTTTTTTTAAAGATGGAAAAATAACAAGTGTTCATGAGGTTGTGGAGAAACTGGAACCCTTGTGCATTTCTGGTGGAATGGAAAATGGTGCACTGTGAAAAACCGTTTGGGGGTTCCTCAGAAAGCTAAACACAGATTACCACATGACCCAGCAATTCCACTCCTGGTTATAACATCCTAAAGAACTGA
Organism: Mormoops blainvillei; assembly: GCA_004026545.1. Lineage (NCBI taxonomy): Eukaryota > Metazoa > Chordata > Mammalia > Chiroptera > Mormoopidae > Mormoops > Mormoops blainvillei. The sequence goes on along the minus strand of PVJD01004738.1, from coordinate 78,429 downwards.
AAACAGGGACTGAAACAGATTATGTCAGCATTATTCACAGTAACCAAAAGGTGGAAATAACTCAGGTGTTCATCAACAGATGAATGGACAAAATGTGATCTCTATATATAATGGAAATATTCAGCCATAAAAAGGAATGACGTTCTGATATATGCCATAACATGGATGAACCTTGAAGATGTGCCAAACAAAAAGTCATCCCACCAATATGAAATGTCTAGAATCTAGAACAGGCAAATTCATAGAGACAGGGGCTGCATGGAAGGGGGAGGAAGGAGTTACTACTTAACAGTTACATAATTTTTGTTGGGGATGATGAAAAAGCTTTGGAAATAAACATTGATGATGGGCAACATTGTGAATTTAAGTAATACCACTGAATTGTACACTTGAAAATGGTTAAAATGGCAATTTTTTTGTTGCATATAGTTTACCATAATAAAAAAAAGAAAAATGTTAAACATACAATTACCATATGATCCAGCATTTCCACTCCTAGGTATATATCCAAAGGAGTTGACCACAGCTTATTCATAATAGCTTTTATCCTGCCATTAAAGTTTTGATCATGATGCATAAATGATGATATCTTCATCTTTGATGCTATTACCATTTATTACTGACACTACCAGCATATTATCATGACTTTTGCTGTTTTTATTGTTTTATATAGTTAGCTTTTGGAAACTCTAAGTTATATTTTAACTTAAATCACAAAATTAAAAAAACAAATGGAACCACTAGTCTTAGAACAAAAGCAGAGATCTCCTGTTTCTTCCCTTTTTACTCCTGAGTCAGTTCTTCACTATTATTTATTTACTTAAAAAAAAGATTTCACTTATTTATTTTTAGAGAGGGCAAAGGGAGGGAGAAAAAGGGAGAGAAACACTGATGTGAGGGAAAAACCTCACCCGTTGCCTCTTGTATGTGCCCCAACCGGACACTGAACCTGCAACCCAGGCATGTGCCCTGGCCGGAAATTGAACCAGCGACCTTGTGCTTTGTGGGATGATGCCCAACCAACTAAGCCACATCAGTCAGGGCCAGTTCCTCACTTTTAAATATGAATAAACAACCAAAGATCACTGGACACTCCAGGAAAGCTTCTAACCCAAAAGGAAAAAGAAATGTAAAGGACATGGAGACAACAAAGGGTCAAATTTAAAAAAATACATGTAAGTCATAAATATACATATACATGTAGAAGATACTCCATAAAAAAATGGACAGAATATTATGAAAAAGGAACAGAATATGAAAGAGCTCTGATATAGATGGCCACAGTGAACATTTGATGGACAGAGTTTGGAGATAAAGTCAAGAAAACCTCCCAACCTCAACAGATTTCTCTATTCATGCAAAGACCACCGACATTATTAGCCACCAGGGAAATGCAAATCAAAACCACAATGAGATAATACTTCACACCCACTTAGATGGGTATAATAAAAAAGACCAGTAACTGTAAGAGTTGGTTAGGATGTGGAAAAATTGGAACCCTCATAAACTGCTGGTGGGAATGTTAAATGGTGTACAACTGTGGAAAACAGTTTGGCAGGTTCCTCAAGTAAAATACAGAGTTACCAAATGACCCAGCAATTCCACTCCTAGGCATATATGCAAAAGAAATGAACATGTATCTATACAAAACTTGTACACAAATGTTTATCAACAGATAGTTGTATAAATAAAATGTAGTATATGCATAAAAAATGAAATATTCAGCAATAAGGGATGAAGTATTGAAAACATTATGCAAAGCAAAAGAAGCCAGACACAATTACCATGTACTGTATAATTCCATTTATATAAATGTCCAGAACAGGCAAACCCACAGAGGGAATGAGGAGTGAATACTTATGGTTACCGAGTTTGTTTTTGGAATAAGAACATGTTCTGAAATTAAACAGTAGTGATGGCTGCACAACACTGAGTACACTAACTGCCACCGAATTGTGCACTTTAAAAGAGCAAATTTTATGGCACGTGAATATCTCAATAAAGTTATTATGGTGTGAAAAATGAAAAAGAATGCCTTCCATAAAGAAACAACAAAAAGATAGAGACTAGGAGAAAAAGATCCAAGACTGAGGATCAATCCAGCAGGTCCAACATCTGAGTGACAACAATTTCAGACAGAGAAAACAGAGTAAGTGAAAGAGAGGAAATTATTTTTAGAAATTAATGCAAGACTATTCTCAGAAATAGAAGAACAGAGCCTCCACACAGAAATGGCCTATCCATGACTAGTACAATAGATGGACAAAGACCCATTCCATGGCACAACACTGAGAAATTTTACAAGAGAACTAAAGTGAAGATCATTATAGCTTCCAAAGATAAAAAAATACAAAGGACTGAGAATTGGAATGGCATCAAACTTTTCAGCACAAGTAATAAAAGCTAACACATTACAGCTTTTAAGATTCTGAGGGAAAACTATTTTCAACTTTATTTATATATAAATTATATATACATATAAACATATGTATATATATTTATATGTATATATAATTTATATGTATAACTTTCAACTCTACAACCAGCAAACTGTGAGGTCTGAATTAAAGACATGGCAGTTGAAAGTGTGCTCTAATAAAATGGGAGACTGAAGTCAAGAAAGCAAAAGGCCATGTGGTCCAAAAAGCTGGGTGTCCATCATGGGGAAGTAGCCAAGAGCAGTCCTAGGGGACGAAAAGAGAAGTCACTGGACAACAGCTGGGCAGCAGACCCAGAAAGCAACCTGGCCAGATCAGAGCAGAGGGCAGAAGGGAGCACCAGAAAAAACAGGAAATTGTGTATGCGTATCTGAAGGGTTGGTGGATCTAGTGGAGCATGTGAAAAAATTACAAATAAGAGCTTATCAAATAAAGTATACAAGGAAGATGAGGTAGCTATTCATTCTAGGGAAAACAAAACGTATAAGGAAAGAAAATGAAATCATAATATATTAGCCTCTGCAGTAAACATTATTTGCATGTTCATAGTAAACAGAAATATTGGTTGTTATTTAACTCCAAACTGTGATATAATATATAAAGGTGGGACACAGGAGGTGGAGGTGTACTCATCTATTATAGCAGGAACTCAATATATGATGATGATGGATTTTACAAATGAAACAAAAGGTAATCACATTAAAAAAGAAATATGAAGGTAAATATAAATGCAGAATATATAGCTGATGAGGTTGACAGGAGAGAAGGGCTAAGAAGGTGGGGCAGTGGACTGGATGGTTTGTTAGAAGCCTTTTAGTGCTCTCACTGATCCTTGCCTCTGTTCCAATTTTTAAAACACTATTACTGTAAAAAGTTATTAGGTATATACCTCATAACAGTTCCCTGCACAAACACAGTGGGTGTGACCTCAAAGATGGGAACTGGCCTAGAGGACAGTGAAAACAGTGACTCTGAAGTGCTCTCTGAACCATCAAAGGGCTTCTTCAGGCCCCACCCCATCGTCAGTGCAATGCTGGCTCCTTCCCTCTGGATACCCTGGAGACCCGTCCTTCCTGGATGTTCTGTGGAAGGGTAACTGGGGACTGGAGCTTTGGCTAAGCCTGGCCAGAGCAGGGTGTGGCTCCTGGGACCGTGCCCTGGCACTTTTCACAGGGGCCGGCCTCCAAACCACTGCTCTCCTATATATCGACCACCTGTGAGTTTAGGCTCCCTACATATTTCTAGCTTTCTTGAACTAATTCCTCAGGGGAATTTTTAGAAACAGGCATGGTACAGATAGAAACATAAGTGGGAGAGAAGATGACTTTTGTCTCACCCATTCATAGTTCCTCACACCCTGCTGAGACCCACGTAGCAGGTGCTCAATGCAGAGATGCTGAAGGCATAATTATGTACAACAGTACTTCGTTGGGCCCTTTACATGCATTGCCACATTTAATTCTTACAACGTGCTTATGCAGTTAAGAGGGTAGGATTAGTTCCACATGACAGGTATGGAAATGGAAGCTGAGAGTAATCTGATCAAGGTCACTTCAATAGTTAGGGAAGGGCCAGGATTCAAACCCAGGTGTGGCTGACCCCACAGCCTACTCAACTAGCAGCCATAAATCCTTTCTGGAAAAAGGTTTGGCCTGATGGATGGATGGATGGATGGATGGATGGATGGATGGAAGAAACAATGAAAAGAAGAGATGAGCACACAGCTGACCCAAGAAGAGAACCTGATAGACCCTCCCCATTCAGAGGCTCTGAGGCTATCTGGCCAGCAGCTGGAGAGCTAGCTGTGGAGCCCTGCTCTCTTCACCTGAGGGGAACGTCCCTGTAGCACCCACCTTCTTCAGAGAGGTTGTTCTCTTTGGTCTCCTTGTCCATCTGGCAGCACCAGCCTTCCAGTCGCTCTGTTTCTGCCTGCAGTAGCTTCAAGAACCAGTAGCCATCTCGGCGGCAGGGCCCTGGCTGTGATGGCTCTGCTGGGGAGCTGGAGGAGGTCTCAAGCCAGGGATCGGGTGGGGGCAGTGACGATGCCTCTAGGGCAGGGTCGCTGTTGTCTCCATAGGAGAGGTTGCGCTTGATCTGGGCAATCTTGGGGGCCTGCCGAGGGCCGGCATCGATGCTGATGGAGTTGGGGTGTGGGGTACAGTCTGGGAGGCTCCTCTCAGATGACTTACAGCTCGAGTCATTGGCATCCTGGGTATCTGAGTCGGTGTCCCGTCGGGAGGACATGCTGTGAGAGGGGGCACTGCTTCTGTGGATGGGGAGGTGGAGCGGGGTGGGGACAGGAAGAGGTGAGAATCACTAAGAGGAGCAAAGATCAGAGGCCGCCCCAACCGGACACACGGGAGACAGAGAAACGGATGCATCATCTGCTCACCATGCGCCTGAAGCAGGTCCCACAGCCCCATCTCATTCTCTGCTCAGCCCTGGCTCTGCCCCACCCCGCCCACACCCACACGCATACACACACACAGACAAGGTCATAAGGTTGCCTGTTTACTGCAGTGGGGCCAGGAAGACCACCAACATCGGGGTAGCTCATGTCTCAGCCCGGCCTTGACCCCCTGCGGGCTGATTCATCTCACAGAGCAACTGCTCATTTGCCCGCCCACCTGCCTGCCCAGCCTCCCATGCCTGGGCCACAGCCCACACCCCAAACCCAGCTTGGTTATTAGAAATCTGGCAAGGAGAAGTGGGTTAGGGAGAGCAGGAGGAGAAGGCACAGAGGAGGAGAGAGCAGAGGAAGGAAGAGGAGAGGGGAGAAGCAGCCACCACCTCCGTACGACTTACCGCCAGTCGTCCTCTACCTGAACCCCGATGGACTGGAATTTGGTAGCGGGACTGGGCTCCTCTTTTGGCACTGGCTGAATGCAGTCAACCTTATTGAAGGACAATGACAGCAACGGCACGGAGACAAAGACAAAAATAAAAAACAAACACCACACTTGCTGCTGAAATTCACATTAGTGGGACGACGCAAACGGACGTGTGGACAGACAAACACGAGGCATGCGGACACTGCACGTGGGCCCAAGGCCAGACCAGGTTAAGCCGGGCACTGCTCATTCGCGCGGAGGCGGGCGGGCAGGTGGGTGGGAGGTGGGATGGGGTGGAGATGACTGGCTTTCCCTACTCTGAGGAGGGTGCCATCACATCGATCGCTTTGGGTCCGTTGTCCTCCGAGAGGTAGGAACCGTTCCTTCTAGTCCTCTCCTTTACACGCATCAGAGAAGAAAAAAAAAAGGACGACGAAAGAGAAAGAAACACACACACACAAAGCCACAGCCGTTATCTGGTGCAGTTGAAGATGGGGCTGTCTCGGTCAGTCCCCCAACCCTGCAGCTGAAGGACAGGCTGGAGGCACCTATACTAGGGGCAAACCTTGGCTAGTAAGTAGCTCTGGATTTGAAAACTGCCACCAAGGCAAAAGCTGGCAAAGTCACTGGACACTGTGGGATGCTATCCCTGGGCCTTGGTCACACATGGCTGAGATCACCTTCAGCAATGGGGGGCCTGGGGAGCAGTAGGAAGGACCAGGACCAGGTACAAAGCTAGCTCTTTGTATTTGTGAAGTGGAAGGAAACATGGCAACAATGATACCGCGGGCCTGCCTTTTTCTTCTGGGAAAGGTGTACGGCCATGGAGCAGCCAGGCCAGCCCTTCCATCATTGCTCATGAGTGAAGGAGAACCTACACTTGACCTAGGGCTTGAGGTGCAAAACGGTGGGACAGCAGTTATCAGGCTCTCTTTGGAAATTGAGGACTCTCCAGTCTCTTGGCTGTACAGAAGCAGCAGAGGCCAGGGGGCCTTTCTGAGGCAGGGGGCTGAGCACCAGACTCCTTGAAAAGGGGATGCAGCCGCATTTCTCTCAGCAAGAAGCTCAGGAAATGCAGCATCACTGGACAAGAGCATGGAATGGGAGTGGAGGTGAACCTGGGGAAGGGGAAGCTCAGAATGGGTTCGAGAACTAGAGTTCTTATCCACTTATCCACTATGTAAGCTTCTGGGCAAAAGGAATCAAGGATTGAGCCTAACTCTCCTTCAGGCCTTCTGGAAAGATAAGAGCATCCAGTTTAGCCAGGAGGGAGTGGGGCTGCCCAAACAAATACACTGGGTGGTCAGGATCAAAAGTCAAGAGACTAGGCTACTTTCTGTGTTCTTAGGAATCCCTCATGGAACACGATAGAGGGCAGGGGCTTGGAAACCTCATGGAGGAGTCCAGAAAACAGAAGCATCTCCTAGCCAACTCCCTCCTTATATATGTGGGAAAACTTATGTCCAGAGTTGCCTCTTGGAGGAAAAAATTTCAGGCAAGCGCAAGAAATTGGCAAGTGAGCCTTTTATGTTCCATGTTCCTTCTGCGTTCTAGTGCTTTGTCATCTACTTGGCCGTGTCCAACTGCTCAGGAGTGCTGGGAAAATGGAGATCCCTTCCAACCTAATCCCTAAGCAACAATGCATACTGCCTTGATCTCCCTGACTGTCCCTTTGGGTTAGGGATGGGGTTCCACCTCCCCCAAGACCTTGGCCCAATGCAGCTGCCTTCATTCTCTGCGGAGTGTGATCCACTTTAGTCTGGAGGTCTAGCTAGGGCAGGGAGAATGCTCTCAATCTGGATTTAGAGCAACTTTTGTAAACTACAAGGCAGGGCCCAATTTTTACCAGCTCCACGGATGAAAACCTGATTACTGATGCTGAGTGCATGCAGGAGGGGCAGTGAGGCAATGGAGGGGAAGCTGGTGCACCTGCCCTGCTATGTGTCATGGTTATGGGTGCACAGTTGAGTTGGGCTTCCAGGAGGGTCTGCTAGCTTTGGCTAATTGGTCCTGGGGAGCTATATCCCTGGATCCTTTCCCATGTAGGGAGACATCTGGAATAGCATCATACTTCTCAACTAGACATGGGCCTGGTGCCTTAAGCCACCTACCTGTCCCCAAGGCCCGAGAGGGCTCTGGGCAAAGTTCCCCTCGAGCAACCCCTGTGGCTCAAGGGCCCTGGGTCCTGGGCCCCTGGCCCATCCGCGTCTATGCTCCAAGCTGCTCCCACCGCCAGGCGGGGCTGTGGCCTCTGCACCCGAGCTGACCTTGGATTAGAGAACTGTTAGGCCAGTCCCGCCTCCCACGTATCGGCTGGCAGGGCAAAAGGTGGAGTGGACAGACAGAAAGTTGACAAACAGTGGACAAGAGATGGCTGGCTGAGTGTAACTACATTCATTGGGATGACCCACTGGAGGAGTAGGGACAGGTACCCATGGTTGCAGACTTTGCAGCAGGTGTGGGCAAATGTAAGGAAGGTGTGGCTAGGGGTGGAATTTGGTTTGGTTACTTGGGACTGATCCTCCAAAATACACAGATAAATCACTTTTGCCCAGGAGACCTAGTGGGTCTCCATCAGATGTAATTACACACAGACAGGTGCACGGAGTGAGCCGAGGACACAGAGTGCAAAAGGGCCCCCTACTTGTATTCCTATAGATGACAATTTCCTTTTGGGGATGGCTTCAGGGTGGGATTCGGAGCCGGTTAGCGTCCCTTGTTCACTCTTCAGAGCTGCATGCTTTGGAGGTGGTTCTGGGGCCTCCGAGGCTGGGGTGATTCTGCCTCGTGTCACGCTGGGTGGTCGGGTACTACTGTCCAGGCTGTCCGATGAGTTGCTCAGGCCTGACTGGCTCGTCACTTCGCTTTTGTGGTCTTGGCTGTCCAGGTAGGTATCCTGGGCAGACTCAGTACTGCTCTGGACCGTGACTGAGATAAACGGCTTTGACGTGGTGCGTGGAGGGACCGGTGGCGGGGTCTTCTTATATGCCACTAGGCATGATGAACCTGCAGATGGGTGAGAGAAGGGCAGGGGAGACGGTGAGGCCCCCAACTCCCTTAGCCCCCTTTCAAGTCTGAGGCCCTACCTGACCTGGCCCTAGCTCTGGCCTCAGCCACTCCCTCAGCAAGGATTTCTGGAGCAGGAGAATGAGGGTCAGACGCAGCAATGACCAAGACAGACAGATATAGGCCCTGGCCACCTTCATGCTAGCCCAAGGCCAAGTCTAGTGGAGGACGTGAACATGGACCAAAGACGCCCTCTGCCTCATAGTCACACACAAAGGTATTATCCGGCTGAGGCACGGGCTAGAAGGTAAAGTTCATGGTGCCACAGGCTGTGACAGAACCTGATCCATGATAGGGGAGGCAGTGACAGCTAAGGAATAGTTGAACTTGCTTTCCTCAGGGCTCACTGAGACCTACTGCTCCTCTCCTTCTACTCTACCTTCCCACTAACCCTGTTACCTCTACTTGGATGCCCCCTCCGTGTCTGATCAAAGGCCAATGTATCCTTCAGGGCCCAGCTAACCCATTCCACATCCTGTCTTTCCCTCCCCTCTTCCCCTCATGATGGGAAAACCCTATATACCCATATGCCTCCCCCAGTACTCCATCATGTCTGGTCTGACTCCCCATTCTCTGCTAAGATTCAGGGAACCAGGACCTGCTATGGGTGGGAGTTGAGCTTATCTCTGAATCCCATTCTCAGCCTGGTCTGGGGTTAGCTCACAACAGGGACACAGAGCACCAAAGGCCCACAGCTAGCTTCTTAATGCTAAAACTTTTTGTCTGAAATGGAAGGCGCTGTTTTGTCTTTTTTTTTTAAAAGTAATTTTTAAAGGTTTATTTTATTCTCATTCAAGGATGTGCTTATTAATTTTTAGAGGGAGAAGGAGGGGAAAGAGAAACATCAATTATCTGCCTCCAGTGCATGTCCTGACCGGGGACAGAACCTGCAACCCAGGCATGTGTCCTGACTGGGAACTGAATCAGTGGCCCTTTGGTACACTGGACAATGATCCAAACGACTGAGCCATACCAGCCAGGGCTAGAAGGTGCTTCTCAAACAGCAGTAGACACTTGTGGTCTTGGGATGATCCGATGGCTTTTCTCAGCATCTTAACTCCAACTACCTTTTTCCCAATGAGGACTAAAACAAGCCTCTGCCTGGGTCTGGGCTCAGGCTGGGAGCAGGAGCCAGATGAGTGAGTTTAAGTACTGCCATCCAGGGGCTACCAGTTATTGAGATGGTAATGGCCTGATGGAAATCCTCAAAATGAAGCCCAGGGCCACAGGGGCTGTGGACCACTCACAGAATCTATCCATCTGGCCCTGGCCAGGTCGCTCAGTTGGTTACAGCGTCATCACAACACACCAAGGTTGTAGGTCTGATCTCTGGTCAGGGCACATGCAGGAAGCAACCAATGAATGCATAAGTACGTGAAACAACAAATCGATGTCTCCCTCTCCTCCCCTTCCTCTCTCTAAAATCTATAAATAAAATTAATTCCCTCCCCAAAAAGAATCTATCTGTCACTATGAGTTATCACTAAACAAACCTAATACAATGGCTAAAATAAAAAACGGTGACACCACCAAATGCTAGCGACGATGTGGAGAAACTGAATTACGCATACACTGCTGGTGGAAATGTAAAATGGTATAATCACTCTGGAAAACCGTTTGGCAGTTTCTTTTAAAACTAAACATACAATTACCATACAACCCAGCAATTTACTCTTGGGCATTTATTGCATAGAAATAGTAACATATTCAGAAAAACATGAGAGTTTGTGGCAGCTTTATTTGTAATCGCCCCAAACTGGAGACAACCTAGACGTTCTTCAGTGGGTGAATGGTTAACAAACTCTGGCACATCCAGACTATGGAATATTACTCAACAATAAAAAGAAATGAACTGATACAAGCAACAGCTTGGATGAATCTCAAGTGAATTATACCAAGTGGAAAAAGCCATCTCAGAAAGCCATGTTCTGTATGATTCTATTTTAAAAACATTCTTGAAATTACCTAACTACAGAGACGGGGAACAAACTGGTGGTTGGTGGGGAGGCCTGGAGGGATGTGGGTGTGGTTTTAAGAAGGCAGCAAGGAATCCTTGCATGTGCTAATTGATGGAACTGTTGTATCTTGACAGTAGATACATGAACCTACACATGTGATGAAACTGCAAAACACTAAATACATGCACACGAGAGTGATTACACAGGCTGTATCACAGGGGTTAAGGCTCAGGCAGGCCCAGGGACTGGCATGGTTCCTACTGGTTTCTGGTGCAGAGTGGGGAGGGGGGAGGCAAAATTTTACCATTCCTCAGTCACTGGTAGGGAGGATGGGCTGGTTCTCTGACTAGCCAAGGGGCAGTTTCCCCCAACAGCTGGATATTTAGAGCAGTCCCCTGAAGCTAGTGGCCACCAATGTCCAGCAGAGACAGGACTCATTGGGGATTTCAGGAATTGTTTCGTTTGGCCTAAATATCCCCAAGGAAGCAGGGTTTCCCTGGTGTTTTCTGCCCTAGATCAGAAGAGTGAGGCCCTAATCTGCTCAAAATGTTTACAGGGGGAATATCCTCCCAAAGGGGATAGCAGTGCGTATGAGGAGCCAGAACTGGGCTCTAGGTCTGGCTGAGGCAGCGTATCTGTAGGTGCGGCTGACACTGACCTGGAGAAGTCTCTGTGTATAGGGATCTGTGCGGAAGAGGTAACCCTCCCACGCCAAGAGACAATAGGGTTGCCCACAGCCAGGGGTATGGACTAGGCCCAAATCCTGCTGATGTATTCTCAGAGGCCCTGAGCCCTGGCTGAGGCAGCCAGTCATTAGAGGGAAGGTACACTAGCAAGAGGCCAGGCCAGATGGCTAGATGTGATAAGAAGAAAAGTGAACTTATCTTGGATTCTCTATGTCTCTTGGGACACAGGTCACAGCCAGATAAGCAGTGTGACTAACAGGGAAGATTTCGGGGCCTTGTGGGCTCCCTTCATTGACAGGTATCCTCAGCTCTGAGCATTGTTCCCCCTAGGGCAGGGGGATGGGACCTGATGGCACAGGATGCCCCTCATTTCACGTGTGTGAAATGCTGGTTAACAAAGGACATCACCTTCCCTGTCCCTTCCAACACTGTGCTCCAGCCCCTCTGTTTCTCATACTCATCACACTTCTCCCACCTCAAGCACTTTATCCATGTTGGTCCTTCTGCCCGGAAAGCTTCTTTTACCTCCTAATGTTTCAAATGTCGCATCCTCAGAGAGGCCTCCTCTGATGGTCCTCTTACTCTATCACCCAGGATCTCCACCAGTGCACCTACTATATTTGTCTTAGTTCATTTAGGGATTTAACTTGATGGTAATAGGCCTGGGGCAGTTAGGGGAACTGTCTGTCTTGGCACAGCAGGTCATATCTCAGGCCCAGGGTAATACCTCAAGCAAAGAAAACTCTCAATAAATATTTGTTGAATGAGAAAAATGAACCTTATCATTACTATAAAACCACTCCCCCCAATGCCAAAAATCACGATTATTTAGCCATAGTGAAGGCTCCCAACTTTAATATCCAAGGTTCTAGCCCCCTCCCAAATTTGGAGACCTTTTAGCTTGATCCTGCACACCCACCTGTGCAGTTTCATCTGCCCTCCCATTCCCCAGCATGCCCCTTGCAGCGTCAGAACGCAATGCACGCTTTCCCAAATACACCACACTCTTCATGCACCCAAGCCTTTGCACATGCACTATTTCTACCAGAATCCCTTTTCATGTCCTCTCTGCTTCTCATTTTCTAGCCACTTCACCCTCAGTTCTTTCTGGCCCAGGCAGTCTGCCCCTCTCCTTTCTCTGCGGATCAGCTGGAGCACTCACGGCTGTGGCCATGATTCCAAAGACTTTGAAAGTGTCTCCCATGTGTGTCTGTGGCCCAGTGCCCAGCCCAGGGAGCACACACTACCATTATTTGCCAATTAAATTTTTGAGGCCCAAGATGTTGGATATGGCCAGCCCTGCACCCTCCAGGATGCAACTGTGGCCCTCCCTGCCCTAGGGAGACGTTCTGTGTGCCACAACTAACCCCACAGTACATGGGTCTAACTCTTTGTCCATTCACTCTGGAAGGCTTTCAGATTGCCTGGGAAGCTTAGAGGTGAGCATCCCTCCAGTGTGACCGTCTCCAGCTGGTCCTTGTGCATATTTTCAAAGATCCTGAGTTACGCATTGCTGAGCCAGAGCAGCATTGTGCAGTGACCCACCGCCCCCAGGAGCCATATGCTTCCTTGACTCCATCTTGACCATGCCAGTCCCTCATGCCGAGGCTCAGACAGAAGCCAGCTATGCGATGCCTCCTCCATGCAACCTTCCCCGGCCCCATACAAACAGCCCAGCCTCCCTGCCTCATAGCACACAAGTCCTTGCTTCTTCTAAGCAGAAGCTCCTTTCGTTTCATTTTTGTTTTCTGCCTTAAGATTCTTATCCAGCAAACTCTATTTATTAGGTCAGAATTTTGTTTTTTAATATCAAGGTGTGTAAGATGGTTAAACAATTTCACACGTTCAGAAGAGTGGCTGGGCTGGAGGGCTGAGGAAGAGGCCTAGAACAGGAATGGATGCAGGAGACCACAGTCAGTGTGGGAGCCATGGTAGCAGGCCCCACTCAAGGCCCCACATGAAGCAACAGAGGTGGACTCAGAGCCAGAACCCCCTAAACTCTCTTTGCTGCCTCTGCCAAGTTTGTCAGAGGAAGGGCTGAGGATCTTTAAGGCTGGGGACCTATTCCCTCTTTCACTGCATAACCTGTCAAACCACACAGCTAAATCAAGCAACTCATTTGTATATGGTACAAACAGAACTTAAGCCTCCCCCTTCCCTCTGCTTCTTCCCCCAAAGCAGGGGAAGCTGGGAAAAATATCAAGTAGCTAGGTCAGCAGCAGGGACAGACTTCCCCCTCCGAGCCACTTTCCTGTTGGCAGCCAATGTGATCCCCACTTTCCTACTGTGTTGGTCTGGAAGTCACCTCCCTCACTGTGCCTTAAGAGTTAACTTAAAGTTATCAAACTTTAATTTCAAACTCCAGCAAGAAGGACTGAGAGCACCTTTTGTCTCAACATTCTCTTGGGGATCCTCTAGCACTCCCTACAATCAGGCGCTCCCCAACCACCTCTTTCATCCTTCCCTTCTCCACTGATCTGTTTCTCCTTACACCACCAACATAGCTTCTCCCTGGCCCCCCGACCTCCTGTCCTGACATTCCTGTCCCTCCTCCACCCCTACCAGATGTTTGAGGAATCCAACCACATCACTGCTTTGTTTGAAATTTTTCAATGGTGCCAAAGCCCAGCCAGTGGACTTGGAACAAACCCTTCGGGGGCGGGCATTCAGGGCCCCTAGAATCTGCACTTGCCTCAGACCCTAAAGTCCACAGGAGCCAGTCAGAAAGGCAGCATGCTGAGGACGACAAACACACAAAGCTCAGGGAGCCCCGGCCCATCCTCAGAACCTTCTCTGGGAGCCAGGACACACTCTTGTTGGTGACGGTTCCAAGGCTGACAGCGAGCCTTTAGTGAGCACTGACTGGGCAAGCCCTTCACGTACAGTCGATTCTCATTATTCACAATTCTTATCTGTGAATTAATCTACTTGCTAAAATTTATTTGTAACTGCCAAATCAATACTTGCAGGGTTTTCCACAGTCACTCATAGACATGCGCAAAGCTTGAAAATTTGAGTCACTCAATGCACAGGTCCCCAGGTGAGGTTGAAAAAAGTGATCATTTGCCTTCTTGCTTCAGCTCTCATGCTGTAAGCACGTGTCCTTTTCCTGGTCTCTCTAGTGCTATGTTTTTCACATTTTTGTGCTTTTCTTTGGTGATTCTCTGTTTAAAATGACCCCCAAGTATAGTGCTGAAGTGCTATCTAGTGTTCCTAAGTGGAAGAAGGCTGTGATGTGCCTGACAGAGAAAATACGTGTTAGATATGCTTTGTTCAGGTGTGAGTTATAGTGCTGTTGGCTGAGTTCAATGTTAATAAATCAACATATTAAATAAGGTATCTTTAAACAGAAACATAAAACAAGGCTATGTGTTGACTGGTTGGAGAAAATGTGAACAGAGGCTTGCAGGGACCCTGTATTTCCCTTAAGAGCAATGGTTTAGTATTTGCTAACTCAGTGTTTGTAAGACCTTATGAACACAACTACTGTGAATAATGAGAATTGGCCATACTTTAGCCAACTGAATCCTCGAAATGGGTATGTGTGAGATAGGTCTGTCATTGCCCCACTTTACATATGAGGCTTGGAGAGGCGGAGTGACTCATCCTGGCTCACGTCCCAGGCTGGGCAGGGCTGGGGCTGGGTTTGAATTCAGGCTGCCTCAAGGCTGACGACCACCTATGCCACATTCATTCCATTAACTCAGTGAGGATCATGTGGAGGCAGCAGCCTTGGGTACATTAATTGTCACTCAGAAAATGGGGTGAGGTACCCAATGTGCTGTGAGTAGGAGCCAAGGAGATGACAGACATGACAATGCTTTGTTAATTATGGGTTGGGTTCCTGTAACTCCTGTTACCGTGATTTCTGGATGAAGGAGAGAGTGATCACCCCCTGGGACACAGCCTGGGGCAGCTTTTCTGGAAGATATTAAAGCTGACTGGGTCTGGAAGAATGGACCAGAGACACTGAGTGGCAAGGAAAGGCAGGGCTTTCAGGTGAGGGGATCCTCTGTGAGCAAAGGAGCAGGGCAGGACAGCCCAAGATACGGGAAGTCAGATTTGATTGGGCACAGCTTGGCAAAGTGGAATTCAGACAATTTAGCTGGTGGAGGGAAGACAGGGACAGAGGCAAGGAGACCTCAGAGAGGGCTGCCTCCTCTCGATGCGGTTTTTGGCTTCCAGGAGCCACCTGGGCAATGGAAACAGAAACATCTTTGTGCACACAGAATCCCTCATAAAGTCCCCCAAAACGAGCCTGCAGACAGAGGATTTTATAGCATGCAGACCTGACAGCAGCTGGAGGGTATATCACCTTGTATATCAATAGCCCAGTGTACTAGGTAGTGCTGCATGAAGTGCCAAGGCCATCTCAAGCTGAGCATGTCCAGCATGAATCTGAATCCTCTTCTCCCCCACAATGGCCTTGGTATCCAAGAAGGAACCCCATGCACTCAGTTACATACTCCAGAAGCCTGGGAATTCCCAGTTCCCTCTTCCTACCCCTCTCCCACAAAAACATATCTTATGGAGACCGGCTTCTCTCATCCCCACCAGCCAGGTGTAGGCTTCCATCTTCTACCCCTTGGCTTCCTTGTTTTGTCTGTGGCCCTACCACCCACAATCACTCTCCAAACAGCAGTCTAAGGAATTTTTAAAAAAACAAATTGGATTGCTTCCTTCCCTTTCAAAAGCTATTCAAAGGCTCCGCACTCCATGAAGGAGAGAATCCACATAGCCCACCTTGTCCTACAATAGGAACTGGCTCCTGCCCCCCTTCTTCAGCCTCAGTTCCTGCATTTTTCCCTCAATCATTCCATTCCAGTCTCATCAGCCTCTTGCTATTCCACAAATACTCCGAACATGCACCTACCTCAGGGCCTTTGTACCTGCTGTTCCCTGTTTTAAATGATACCCCTATATTTGCATGATTATTCCTCATCCTGATTTTAGGTCTTGGCTCAGGTGTCATGTTTTCAATGAGGGGCTCCCTCACCACCCTATCTAAAGCTGTTATTCTTTCTCTGAGATCCCTGTTTGTTTCATTCAAGCACTGATCAACTTTTTGGTTCACTTGTCTTTTGTCTCTCCCCATTGCCAGATAGGGATCCTGAGTATCTTAATACAGGTCCCCACCCTTGGGGACCTTAACTATCTCACAAAATTTGAGTGCTTTCCCAGCACCAGACCCAATACATGGCTGGGCTCAGTAGTTATTGAGCGAATGAACAAATCTCTATTTGATAGCTGGGTAAAACGAGACTCGGGGAAACTGAATGATTTACTTCTGACTCTAAGTTGACATCTAATGCCCTGAGTTAGGGCTTTGAACTCCCTTGAGCAACTCTGCTTGAAGCTGGGTGGTGAGACAGTGAGAATGAGAGCTCAACAAACCTTAAGCACTGAGCATCAGAAATTGTCTGAAAAATAACCATTTTTGAGAGGTGGCAGAGAAAGTAAGTAAGCAGTGCTTCCAGCAATGTTTTCTAGGCAAGGCCTATCATGTGTTTAGATTTAAAAGCATCATTACTGAGTGAGTCCTGGTCCAGGTGCTACTTTATTCCAGACACAGACCTAGGAGGGGAGATAATTATCACTGATGTTTTATAGATGAGAGGTTTTGTACTTTTAAGAGCGGAGGTGTACAAAAGCTCTGCTCTGTAAGGCCACGGTGCCAGGTTCTAAACTCAACGCTGGCCACAGTGGGCTGTGTACCTGACTACCTGACACAGTGCCTGATCCTTTCTCAGCCTTAGTTTTCCCAGCTGTGAACTAAATGGGTTGGCCTTGAATGGAGGTCACAGTTCAGATGTCTATGGGAGACTGGGCATCTAAGCCCTTTGGCCTAAAGCTGCCAGGTGGGGATGTGGGCCTGGCATTGTTAGAGCTGCCAAATGTGTACAAAACCCCAGAAATTTGGACTTTAAAAAAAAAACACAAAACCTCTGAATTTAAAAATGGAGTTAAAGTTTTTAAAGGCTGTGTGCTGATATGTGGTTGTCAGCTACCATGGCATGTGGCATATAATTTGTGTCTGTTGGAGCAGCCGCCCTCAGACCTCCTTGCCCCTTCTGAAGCTTCAGTCCCTCTCCCCCTGCTCCCAGGAAGCCTGTCCTTAAGATCCCCTGCCTTGGAAAGGCAGCAGACCCTTGGGAACCTTGAAACTGAGGCAGCCAGGAGGCCCTTCTGGTGGTAAGTCCAGTTGGGTGAAAGCAGAGAAAGTCCCTTCAGATTGGTAGGCCAGGTCTGGTTTCAGGTTGTTGGCACCAGAACACAGGTGGCAGAAGAGCCCCATCTGAGCACAGATGGAGATCCCCCTTGATGGGCCTGGAGCAGCTGCTGGAGAGGGACCTGCTTGGTTGCCAGGGCAACATTCTCTGTCCCTCCAGAGACAGCTGCTCCTTAGGACAGAGGTCCTCAACCTTTTTGGCACCAGAGACTGGTTTCATGGAAGACAATTTTCCCACCGAGGGGGTGGAAGGGAAGGGAACTCAGGCAGTAACGGGAGCGACGGGGCTGGCTGGCCTGCCACTCACCTCCTGCTATGTGGCCTGGTTCTTAATAGGCCCAGGAGTTAAGCATTGCTCACACCCCAGTTGGGGTCAAGGGTGAAGGAGTTTTTGTCCAGACATGTTCAAGCTGGAGGGGCTAGAGGAGGGGGTTAAGCAATGCCCTCCAGATGGACCCTCCAGATGGACCCCACAGTTCAGGTCAGGTGATTCTCAGAGGATGGGGAGCTGCTTATTCAGAGACTTCGCAAGCTGCGGAGCATCACCCCTACTGAGGACTGGCTGTGAACTGACCTTGCATTAAGTGCTTTAATTTTATCAGCTCACCAACTCTTCACCAGGCTTATCATTTCCATTTCAAAGAGGAGAAAAGTGAGACTCTTGACAGAAGTGACTAGCCTAAGGTCACAAGCCAGGATTTGAGCTCAGCCGTTCTGATTCAGAGCCAGCACTGTTAGCTACTTCACCACACTGCCCAGGGCTAGAGTTAGTTGCCATCTAGCAGGACCTGGTTGAGATCTTGGCCAGGCCACTTCTCTAGTCAGGGCTACATGGGTCCCTATTCCTGGGTTTGATGATTTCCTCTGACTGAGTTAGATGATGGCAGTCTCTGTCTCTGCTGGTCATGGGGACAGAGGCCTGGTGCCCCCTGGACCAGAACCTGAGCACATGGAAAAGCAAGCTGCTCTGTCCTACCTGTGACCCCTGCTGCTCACTGCTCTTCCCCAAGCCCTTCTTCAGACGTGTGGTCCCAGACGTTCTCTCACCAGAAACACCAAACCCCCCCAATATGGCTTTCCCAGTCACCTAGGACTTCCCCAGCTTGGCTAAGTCTTACTACAGCCTCTAAGTAAAGCTCAGAGAGGTGAGGTCACTTGTCTTAGGTCAAACATCTTGGTGATATGCACTGAGATAGGAATGAGTATGTGGAGCTTCCAAATACCAGGACTAGAGAAGTGGTCCTAGAAGACAGTAATTCCAATGATTTTCAAACCAGGTTCTGGGAGCCCTCAAAGGGCCTGGGGAAGGCTTTTTGATTCCTACCTACTCCAGGTCCCTGGACGCAGGTCCATTTTCCTTTTTAAATCTGTACAGAATTTCCAAATGGTATTTTGAGATCTACTAGACTAGTTTGACCTCCTCATAGTACGAACAAGAAAGCCAAGAAACAGAAAGGCAAATGTACTCCCTGAGGATCAGGTGGCAAAGCAGGGGCCCTTGCCTGGGGCTGAGTGTGGGTGTGTCCCCTGTTGCTCCCACAGTGAGGAAGGAAGAGGCCTTCAGGTTCTCTGGCCTGGAACTTCAGAGTTCAGGAAGGCATCCACCTGTGAGATCAACCTCCTCTAGCCCCTGCCCAGTGGTCCCCAAATAGCATGCTCTTTCTCAAAAACCACTACTACTGCAATTGTATCCAATAAGCAACCTGTCAGGCAACATTTACCCTTCGCCCATTCTGTGTTGGAATCTGCCACAAACATCGTCTTATTTATCCTTAGAGACCCATGTGTGGAGTTGGCTCTGCCAGCAACTCTGCTCAGGGGCCCCTGCCCTACCCCCCAGGACACTTTATTACCACCACCCCTGGGAGTCCAAACTTAAGAGATGCCAGCTTTCAAGCTGTGGTTATTGAATCATGATATTCTCATATATTAAAGCTATAACCACTAGCAGTGGGAGCTGATGAATTGGAGAAGATAGCCAGAGTTACTGGCTGCTATGGCTCCAGTCCAATGCAAAAACTTGATGTGTACAGCCCGTCTGGCCTGGTGGGGTAACAGGGAGTGGGTGGGTGAGGAATGCAAGATTTGGCTTTTCAAATACTGGTCCTAACATGTGGACCTTGTGGCAGCCTTTCAAAAGCCCCGTGGTTCCAGGAGCTCAGCCTGGTAAGTACTACTCAGAAGAGCCTCAAAAAACCACCCTCACTTCTAGAGGGCTGATGTCAAACCCTGGTGAGGGGTCACAAAAGCCTGGCTTTTTACAAGCTGTCACAGGCCCCTGGGTCCAGTGTGCAAAGCCAGACACTACCAGATCCTGCACACCTTGATTGCTGGCTTATTTCATCATTTTGAATGACCAAGTGTATCCCAGAATAGAAAGACGGTGTTAACAGGCTCATTCACTGTGTCTGGAGTGACAGGTGGTATATCGGGTGACAGAATCAGAGGCCAAGAACCCTGGGCAGCCGAGAGATGGGATGACACGAACACTACAGAATTGAACGGGGAAAACCATGAGTTCAGTTCAGGTCAACACAGGCAATGCTGACTGCCTCAGTGCCTGGTCTGAGCACAGAGACACAGGAAGGGACAGGGCCTTCTCCTAAGAGCTTATATTAATATTTTGGGTTTAGGATCCAAAGACAGAGAATTACAAAAGCAAGCAGCATGTGTGGAAAAAATGCCTTGGTGATTCTTGCTGACCACAGATACATGGTTGGAGGCTGCACCAACAGAAAAAGGTACAGGACCAGGGAGGGGGCAGCCTCCACTAAACTCTGGGTAAAGTAAGTACTGTTGGCAATTCCAGACAAGGCACATGACCAAACTGAAGCCTGATGAGAAGAGTGCAATCCACATGGGGAGAAGTCTCAAATCCAACCAATTACAACAAGTGCTTATTTACAAAGGGGAAGCCATGTACTGGGCATTGTGGGTTGGCATTAGGGACCCAGGGTAAGCAGTCCTTGTCCTCAAGAAACTCACAATAAAGTGCAGAAGCCACAGTGAAATGCCTCCTCTACTGACTGGGTGTAGCCACATGGTGCAGCATTGCATGAGAAAGCCTGGGACAGACTGAACAAGAGAGCTGTGACTGACTGCTTATGTCTGTTACAGATTTGCCACAAATGGGGTGTGACACATGTGCACCATGAGTCACACCTGTCTAACACGAGGGTGGGCTTAGAGATACTGGGATAGTGGCCTGGAAGAGAGAGGCAATTCAGAAAGGCATGGCCGCTGTCCTCAAATACCCAGAAGATGATCACATACACATAGTCCAGGTCATCACACTACACCCAGAGTGGGGAGAGGAAGGTGTGGGTTGTTAAGGGGAAGCAGATTTTGCATTATTATTAGGAGGCATTTTCTTTCTTTTTTTAAAAAAAATTATTTTTAGAAAGAAGGGAAGGGAGGGAGAAAAAAAGGGAGAGAAACATCAATGTGAGAGAGAAACATGAATGGGTTGCTTCTTGAACATGCCCCAACTGGGGACCAAGCCTGCAATTCAGGCATGTGCCCTGACTGGGAATTGAACTGGCAAACTTTTGCTTTGCAGGACGACGCCCGACCAACTGAGCCATGTGGGTCAGGGCCAGGAGGCACTTTCTGAGAAGCAGAGTTGCCTAGGAGGTGAGGCTAGACACAGACACAACGGATACTAGAGAGGGAGTCAAACAAACACCCATACGTGTGACCTTTAAGATTTCTTCCAGGCCTGAAATGCTTGTTCTTTCTTTGCCCTCCTACTTGACACCCAGTTCTGGATGTAACATTGGACATCACTTTTGTGTATGTGACAATCATAATTCAAACTTTTTTGCCTCTACAAAATTGTTATTAAAGATTGTTCATATAGTCCAGCTACACATGAAATGATGTTTAAGGACTAATACCAGGGCCTCAGCACAGTCAGGGATTAAAACACCTCCCTCTGGGAAGTATGGCAGCATGCAGCCCCCACCTGAGATGGTAAACCCATCCTCAGAATATGTGCTCAGCTGACACTTGCTTCCCCCAACACCCCCTGCTGAGTTACAGGCATGGTCTGTAGGTTAGGAGTCCTGAGCATGAGCACTGGCTCCTGCATTCACTCATTGTACGACTTACATTCCCTGGGCCTCAATTTCTCTTATCTTTAAAACGTGGACAATACTGGCTTGCCCTGTCCACTGCTCTAAGACTGCTGTGAGTCTCTTAAGAACACAGGTGGGAAAGGCCTTGGCAGGTGAGGAAATGTGATTACAATCACTTGGGAGGACCACACATTTCCTTAGCAAGGGGCCTACAGAGCTTCTGTCAAATCCCAGGCCCTCCAAGGACTCCACGGACCAGAGGCTGGGGGTTCCTGGCTGGGTAAGGAATATTCAGTGCCTGGCCTGAGGGCTCACAACTGTCTACCCCTTCATGCCACTCTTATATCAGCATTCTAATATTTTAGGGTGTTGACTACTGGCATCTCTGTCTTGCCAAGCACCCCTCTAACTTCCCTTCACCACCCTCTTTATGCCAACACAACATGATTTCAGCTTCCGGGCCTTTGCACCGGCTGCTCCCTGCCTATATCCCCTCCCTAATTATGCCTCCTCCTCAGGTCCAGCATTACTCTCTCCAAAGAGCCTTCCCTGACTTGTCCCCCTGGCTCCCACCTTGGTTCCCCTCACTGGGTCAATACCCCATGTTTAGACGTGCCACAGGCTCTTGCCACCACACTGTTTTACTGTTTCTCCCTTTAGATCTGAGCCCCTGAAGGAAGGGACCACATGGTTCCCATCCCTGTGGCCCCATCCTGGCCCAGAAAAGGTACCCAGGCATATGCCTGCTGACATGAGGTAGGACACCATCTCTGACTTTGCCCAAAGAGAGGTACAGTCCTGCAGGGCCTTCCCCTAGAAGACCCTAAGGATGCAGCAAGTAGAGAAGTCTGCAAGAAGTGACTGGGCAAGCAGAAGACGGAGACGCTGGGACAAATCATGACTATAGGCTTCTCCCTCATACCCCCATACCACTCCTTACTCAGTTTTAATTCAAACCACTTCTGAAAACACAATATGGTGACATTTGGGATGATGTCTTTGAAAGAACACCTACTCAAGGGCAGGTCACCAACTTCTCTACCCCATCCACAGAGCCCTGCCCCTACAATGACAAAATGTTAGGCACACTTTAAGAACTGGTTGAATATTAGCAGCTAATAGTCATAGTTACTGGTGTTTGTCACCTGCTCAGGAATTGGTGGCTACTGCAGTGGTCCAATCACTGTCCGAGGTCCTTACCCTTTCGCCTGCATCACATTGATCCCAGGATGTTTTCACCACCTCCCCTTATGCTGCTGAGGAAACAGAGGCTCATAGAGGCCAAGGGATTTGCTCAGCATCACAGACCAAGTCATGTTCTATTTGCTAAGAGGGAGCAAGCCCTACAGGTTTCAATATCCACAAGCCAACCTTCAAAGCATCGAGTCTCACAAATAACAAAAATACAAGTTTACTGATGAGCAAGACAACATTCCCAGAAAGCTTAGGAGCTGCTGTGAAAGAGAAGTCTGGTTTCTCCCTTCTGCTGGATGAAATCTGGCTAGGGTGCACTTTCACCAAGACCTCCAACCCAAGTCAGCACCCCAAAGAGTAACTGAAGAAATCGGTCTTTACCTTGACAACTTCTGCCTGAGTGTTTTTGCAAGCATACTGATCAGCTGCCCAGGCTCTGGGCTGTCCTGTGACACTCTCACAAAGAGACCTGTGACATCACTTACCCCTTAAACAGTCTCTTCCCCTCCCAGGACTGTCAGCCATCTTAAAAGCTGGGGACTGTACTAGGTTGGGGATGGCACAGGTTCCACTGGGTGTGCTTTTTGTTGACTGCAGTGCCTGCCTATGTTAAGAAGGATCTTGAGGCTGTGTCCGGGCTCAGGAAGAAAGTTATGACTGATTGATGTTGTCTGCATGGGCCTAATATTGGAAGTAACTGCCAAGTGCAAGGTATTTGTTGTTGCTGGGTAAGATGATCACCACAGAAATGTTTTAGAACTCTATGCTCATAATGTAGAATCATTGTCCTTGATCC
Source organism: Mormoops blainvillei (assembly GCA_004026545.1). Lineage (NCBI taxonomy): Eukaryota > Metazoa > Chordata > Mammalia > Chiroptera > Mormoopidae > Mormoops > Mormoops blainvillei. Next base: position 55,155 of record PVJD01004738.1, on the reverse strand, counting down.
TCTACCAAAATGTATACCCCTCATCCTCTCTTGGAGGCCCACTGACATCAGAGTTTGTTGGGCAATGTTTTAAATCCAGTAAGATGGGAAAGCAACCATTTGTTTCATAGTCTACTGTTCTTACAAAGGCTTACCAACAAAAAACCCTACATAGCTGCAACCTGTAGAGCGAGGAAGAGAGGCTATGTTTCAGCCAATTTTGTCACTTAAGTGCCAAATGACCTTGGGCGAGTCCCTTCTAAGTCTCTGCTGCTTCTATAAAATAGGTACCAGAAGCCCTATTTTCCTTGCAGTTACTGCATTTGAACACTGTGCTAGGATTCTCAAGGCTGTAAAGGGAAGTCCATTATCTGTCTCACTGATTTTGGGATGTACACATGATAGGAAGCATTGTCCCATTTCTCAGAGGAGAAGGCTGAGGCTGAGAGAAATGAAGGGACCTGGCCCAAATTCCACAGCAAGCAAGCTGCTAATTGAGGAATTATGCCTGGGTCATCTGATTAAATCCATAGCCCTTCCCATTCCACTATTCCACCTCCGCTGTGTCCAGGCTCCATGCAATCATCTCCAAGTCGCCCTGGGCTTTGGAACCAACACTGTCTCTACAGAGAAAGCCTTCCCAGGAAGTGTCTTTTCACAACTCTGTGGGAATCTGTCACATAAAGCTTAGATTTACAGTGTACATTAACTTGCAGAATTGATCACTATCAAAAGAGTTAGTTATTCAGAGATATCACCCAATCCCCCTTTCTAATATACCTCCTTAAAATGGGCTAGTCAATGAGATACCTAGAGTACTCAAATTCATATAGAAAGTAGAATAGTGGTTGCCAGGGACGGGGGTAGGGGGGTGGGGGAGAAATGGAGAGTTGTTTAGTGAGTACAGAGTTTCGGTTTTGCAAGATGAAAAGAGTTCTGGAGATGGATAGTGGTGACGGTTATAAATGAGTGTACTTAATGCCAATGAACTGTACACTTCAAGAGTTAAAATGGAAAATTTTTATTATGTGCATTTTGTCACAATTTAAAAGAATGGGCTGAGGAGTCCGCTGAAGAGTTCTCTACAGATGAGCCTCAGCTACCATACTTCTTTCATTTTTTTACCCCAAATCCAAGAATCACAGAATAAAATATTTAGAACTACTTTAAGCATGAATTTTTAAAAATCTGATGAGTTAAATATATTCATGAGCAAGGGCTAATTTATAGCCTGCCTATAATCTCTTTCCTGAGATTCAGATAATTAAAAAAAAAAAATTCAAACAGAAAATAAAAAAGACTAGAAGTGATTAATGTGTTAGTAACACAGAACCTTGGAAAGGAGCTAAATGGGAGACTGTGTGGATATTAAAAAAAAACAAAAAACCAAAACTTAAAAATGAATTAACTGTAATATATTATAGAAAATAGAAAAAGAAAGTCATTTTCATCTCACTGTCCTAATGCAAATACTGTATTATATTGGGTTGGTCAAAAAGTTCACATGTTTTTTTTCTGTAAAATAAAAGACACATTTTTCATTTTCACCAAAAACTGTATTGATTTGGATATTTTGAGTATGTCAGCTATCTCCTGAGTGGTATAATGTTGATTGCTCTCAATGTTTCAGTTTGACTGCTATCAACTTCAACGGGTCTACCTGAGTGTGGAGTATCTTCCAGCGAAAATCTCTAGCATGAAACTTTGCAAACCACTTCTGACAGGTTCAATCAGTCACAGCACTGTCTCCATACACTGCATAAATCTTTTGCATTTCAGTTGCATTTTTACCTTTCTTGAAATAATAAACCATAATATGCCAAAAATGTTGCTTATTTTCTTCTGTTTTCAATATTTAAATGGCTATACAAAAATTCACCAATTTTGATAAGTTTTTTTTAAATGCATGCTGATATGACAGCTGTCACAATACAATTTAATAAAATTGTTTCCAGTGAAGTTAAAGACAACTAAGCCCTACTAGAGCCATCTTATGGAAAAAAACAAGAACTTTTTGGCTAACCCAGTATCATTCTATACCAAAACTTTTTAACTGTGATCATTTTGGAATAGCAGCCTTATTAAAAAGAAATAGAAACTTCTCCTTTGGCTTTCTTGGACAGAGGCAGTGTTGTAGAATAGGAAAAAAAAGTGAACTAGGGCCAACTCTTGATTAAGCTTTGAGACTGGACAAATCACTTCACCTCTCTGTTATGTTACCTCTAAGAACAGCAATAACAACTGCAACCTGCCTCCTTCAGCAACAGAAGCTACAAGGGCTTTGTGAACGATGAAGTAGTATGTGAAAGGAAGTTAATAAATTGGGAGTGCTGAAGAAGCTTTTTCTTGATGACTTATGATCAGTATGAAAACCAATAATAAGCATTGGAGAGTTCTGGTGTTAATTTTAAATCAAAATCACTTGTAGTACTTCCATTATCACACCTCTAAATTCAGTGACACCCCCACCTCCTCTCGGGTGAGCAAAGCTGTTTGCCTCAGACCTAACTAGGTCCTGTCTGACCTTGTAGACGGCTCCAGATGTACCAGTACCTCTCCTCATTTCTTCAGTATACCAGTTTCCACCTCAGGGTCCTGACTTCTGTTCCCAGTCTGCCCTGGCTGCCTCCTTCCTGTCCTCCACCTCACCTTTCCTTGAGATGTCTTCCTTATCCTTTCTGAATAGGTCCCTCCCAGCACCTATTTGTCTCCTTCAGAGCTCTTATCTCAATTTGACAGTAGCTTGTGTATCCTGTTACCTGCTTGGATGGGGATTCCAAGCTGGATGGAAGCTCCTTGGGAAAAGAGACTAAGTCTGTCTTCTTCCCTACTCTCTCCCTGGCTCAGCACTTGGCACTCTGAGCACATGAATTGCTGAAGTTTGGAAGGAGAAGTGGAGCTGAGGTGGGGAGGAGGAAGGAGCTGACTGGGATGAACCACACCCTCTTACCCTGGACTGTTACCACATGCCTCACGTGCCCCTTTGAGGAACGCCGCTGGGGTAGCTGTAACAGTGGCAGCTCTGCCTTTACAGGTGCCGTCAGACAAGCCCCACTCCTCCTACCCACAGTGGCCTGCACTGCAGGCAGGCAGGCACCTCCTGACTGCCACCACACCCCTGAGCAGGGCAACAGCCTCGTCATGAAGTGTGGGAAGCCTGGGAAGCCAAGAAAGTTCCAGGAGAGGCTGGAACTATCAAAGCTATTTACAGCACACTCAATAATGGGCTCCTCATCAAGGCCCCCAGCAGGCAACTGGCCTATGGAGTGATGACCTTGCAGAGATAAACCCCAGCTCTGAGTGCCTGGCTGGCTCTGATGGCTCTGGGCAGGCCTCTGTAGCTTCATCTTGGCTTTCCTGGCCCCTGGACAGCCAACTCCTGCCATTTCTCCTTCACCCTGAGTGTCTTCCCTTCCCCCAACCAAGACATCCACCTTTCCCCTACCCAGGGTGTCCCTTAAAATCTCTGTCCACCTGGAGCCTACCCAAATTTTGTGGTCCTGAAGATCACCTCCTCTTTAAAGCCTACCTAGATGCATTCCATACTCACCATCAGAGCTCTGCACTCAGCAAATAGCCATGAAATGATCAGCTCCCCTCCAGACACCCCACCCAGCCTACCTACATCTTTCCAGGCATGAGACATGGATAGTCTTCAGTTATTTCAAGACTTCTCAAAAATAAAATAAATAAAATAAAAAAGACTTCTCTCTCCCTTGGATATTAATAACAGCAGCAGCTAACTTTTCTTGTGGTTCCTCTGTACCAGGCATTATTCTCAGTGCTTTACATACATTCTCTCTCATTTTCATGCTGAGACTAACATCAGATAATATTATTGTCTCTATTTTGCAAGTAAAAAAACTGAGGCTCAGAGTAGTTAAGTAACTTGCCCAAAGTCTTACAGCTCTAGGAGGGAGCTCAGAATCTCAACCCCAAAAGTATGACTCTTAGAGCTACACCTTTAATAACTACGGGTCTGTATGACCTTTGGGGTATGGGTTTCTCCTTGCTGTGACTGGCGCAGCTGTACATGTCTGGGCTTTATACATGCCAGCTTTCTACATTCCCAGGGGCAGCATGGCCCGGTGTAGATCATTAATGCAGTCATTCAACAACAACTTCCAGATCACCTACTGTGTGTTCAGTGAGTGCCCTCAAGGAGTGGACTTGAACCAAACTGGCTCTGTGTTTGGGGACCTTATGACTGTGGAAAGGAGAAAAGTAGTACATGAAAATCATATTTGTTGAAGCAACAACACTGTCACCATAACCTGCTTTGCCAAGTTTGAGAATCTCCTTAGAAAAAGCACAGAGAAACAGGAAATTAAGCCCCTTGTTTGTTAGATGACAGCTACCTTGTTAGATAACAGGTAATCTTTGAAATACACAAACCAACTACACCAGGTGTTATGATACTCTCTCACTGGTTTCCAAGTGACCAAAATTGATTTCACTGAATAGCAGAACTAGAAGGAACTCCCTTCTGCCAAGAAACAAGTGGGCGATCTGAGGTCCAGAGTTGGAAAGGGTCTTGCCTAAGGGCACCTATCGACAGAGGAGGAAGCCATGGCTCCTGCTCTCCCATCCCCTGTCCTCTCCAAGTCCCTGGGGCTGGGACTGGAATAGGGCAAAAAAGCTTTAAGCCATCTGGGTCCTTAAGAAGAAACCACCAGGGGTTGAGGTAAGTGCCCACAGTGACTGAAAGTTTTAGTCTTCATGGTGGAGCAGGGCACCAGCTCTTACCTTCAGGGAGAGTGGAACTGTCTTGTGAAAGCTGGATTCAGAAGGCCAGGACTTCTTCCCCAGGCCAACACAGGCCCAGCTCCAGCTCAGCCCTGCCCCGGAAGGACGGGAGTTTAAAAGGCAGTAGCTACCCACCTGGGGCCACACCCAGGTGAAGCTGACTTCACCAGGAACCCGTTGGACTGGCTGTCTCCCAGACAGCAGAGGGCCAGGCCAGAACACCACTGCCTGGCTGCAGCCTGGCGCCTCTCCCTCGGGGCCCCACCTAGCTCCCACCGCAGCCAGGACTCCAGAACAAGGACAGGAGCAGCAGATGGGGAGGAGGCTTGTCCCCTACTAGTGAGGCTAGTTCAGCCTGGATCTTCCAGTGCCTGCCTCAGCCTGGGCTGGGTCTGCTGCAGCTGCTTCCTGCTTTGGCTTTTCCTTTCACTTTGGTCTTTAACCCCAAAGTGAAACTAAAGACTGGGACGATGTGGGAACAATGCTGAGAGTTAAGGCTCTGGAGGGCTGAATACCTGGTAAGGCTGTTGATTCACTGGGAAAATTGGGAGGAGACCCTCAACTACAGTCCTCAGTTTCCCCATTGATAAAACGAGAGGAAGGAACTGGGCTGGTGATTTTAACCTTGAAAAACGATAGAACTTCCCCTTCCTTATTCCTGCCACCGCTGAGGACTGAGCTGTAGAAATGACCTGCAGGGGTCCCCAAAGGGCCTCCCTGGTGGCTTGGAGGAGGAGGCAAAACTCTGGCTGCAATGTGGAGACCCTCCTGGTCTCTCTGACTACCTCTCTTTCACTTGTCATCTGAACACCTTTTCTCCTGAAGGACCAGGAGTTCTGAGGTAGAGTAAATTCATGAAGCCACTAGGTACCAGCCTGACCCTATATTGGCACAGCACTAACAGCTGCCCTAAAATTACAGCTTGAGGGCTGACCAAGCCATCCGCTAAGACTGACAGCAGCCCACCCAGGGCTGGTCCAAATTTCAGACTCTGCTAATCCCAGGGTGCCTGGTACAGTGTTTAGTTAAGACCACTGTAACCTGTTTTATGGTGCCTTCCCACTGGCTGGTTTACCAAGTCTTCCTAGTCTGCTGACATGAGAGAGGTAGGGATGAATCTCCCTAACTTTCAGGTGAGGAAAACTGAGGCTCGGAGAAGGGCAGGGACAGTGGCCAAGTCAGCCCTGGGATTTGGGAGCTCGGTAAATATTTGCTGGATGAAAGAGCTTGCCAGCCCAGCCACTGCCCAGCAGGTGCAGCACACACCAGAGAACCTCAGGCAGGAGGATGCAGCATGGGAGGGGAGACGCCTCTCCTTGGAGACCAAGTCACAAACAGGTGCCACGGTACCCAAAACAGAGTTCCCTTCCCCTAATCTTGGCTCTAGTCCTGTTGCCCCTTCAGCCCATTTCTTCCCTTCATTCCTCACTTCCTCTCATCTGTACCTTACTCTGGAGACACTTCAGCGGCTGAGGACTACTGAGTGACACCAGCTAACCCCCTTCCCCTCTCTGAGCTGGGGGAGAATGATGATTCTTAACCAAGGAAATTAATTTGAATCCAGGGGTGGAGAGAGGGTACTTTAAAAAATATACATTTTCAGAATGCAAAAGAAGGCATTCTGAAAATATCTAACAAAATTTAAAGAGCACAGAGTCTTTGAAACAGTAATTCCACTTACAGGAGCGGCCCCCACAGCTGTGCACACACACATAGAGGTGCGTGAGGAAGGGTGCTTGCTGTGGCACTGCTCATAGCAGCAAGCCTGGGAGCAACCTGCACGAACCCGAGTAGAGGACTGGACGAACAACTGGTGGTCCATCCATCGGTGGACTGTCACTCAGTCACGGAAAATGAGGACATGGACCTGTGTGCATCCACAGGGCATTACCTACAGCAGACATAGACTTGTATGAAGAAAATGAGATAGAGAACAGTAGGCAGAGAATATATCACCATTTGTGTAATGAAAAGGGATGTTACTGACACAGCTGCCTGCGTATGCAGAGTATTTCTGGAAGGAAACATTAAGACTGTTCAGAGTGGTTATCTAGGAGTCTAGGTGGGAGTCACATTTTTTCACTGGGCACTTTTTTCTACAAAGTGTGAAACATTTACTTCCATACATGTATTGTTTTTTCAATAAAAATATAATTTTTATGCACAAAAATAACTCCAGCAAAGTGTACCCAGAGAAGCCTCCCTCTAGGTCTCAGGGATCAGGCTCCCTGGGGCCAGAGCCCAGGTGCCTGAATTTTGGTCTCCTCAAAGGCTCTTGGTTTAGTCTTGTAAAACAAGCACGTCAGCTTCTGAGAGTAGATGGGGGCAGCCTAGGCACTTTAAGGCTCTGGGCGAGGGAGGAAATGTCAGGGAAAACTCAGGGAAAACTTGATCTTAAGGCATAGGAGGGATTTGAAGAGGGCTCTGAATGTGGAAGAGGTACAGCTGAGAGGAGGGGGTTTCTCCTTGAAGGACTGGGGAAAGATAAGAGTCGGGCTGGTAAGAAGGATGGAAGGGAAGGAATGTCTTTCAATATGTGATCCTGGCAAGTCCCTTCCCCTGCCACGACTGGTTCCCACTCACAGGAAGTGAGGGGGTTGGGCCAGAGTCCTTGGTAGACCTGATATCCTAGGATCTGTCTTTATTTCAACTCATTTAATATTGAAGTAGGCAGGGAGGGTCCCCAGCTCAGCACATGGCCACAGGGCTCCACACCTGTGCAGGCTGTAATCAAATATTTGGAGACTGAAGAAAATTCAGGCTGGGATCTTAGGTATAGCAGCCCTTGGGCAACTTCCCTTGGGGAAGAAAGAGCAGATGGCCTTTTGTTGAGATGCCCTTCCTCACCTTCTTGTTAATAATTAAGTCATTACTGAGGACCTTTTTTTGTCCCTTTTGAAGTTCAGTTTGCAGAGACCTGCTGCTTTGGCTTGCTTTACCATGATGCTCTAGGCTGGGTGCTCACAGGTTAAAACAGTCCAGGTCCAAAAAACACGGGTATGCTGTGGGAGCGGCCAAGAGTAAGAGAGCTCAGAAGTGCTGGGGTGCATCCTGGCTAGACCTCAGTGATACTGTGGACTCTAGGTGGTCAAAAATTAAGCCTCTAAGACAGCTCTGCTTGCCACTGTATCCCTGGGCTAGCTCCCCACCCAGTACATAGAGGCACTTAATAAGTATTTACTGAATGAATGAGCATTCAGTCAGTGAATCCCAGAGTGACCTTGGTCAAATCACTCTGGAAAATGAGGATGACAAGAATAGTAATGGTGTCCCAGGGTTGTATAAGGATCTACTGGGATAAGGTGGATAAAAGTGCTCTGCAAATAAGCCAAACAAACAGTAGAGGTATACAACCAATGTTCTGAAAACAAAATAAAAAGAATGAATATATGGGAGAATGATCAAGTTTACGAGAAAGCATTTGGCAAATAGTAAAACATTAATTGAAAGGGATGGCACAGGTTGCTCTAGTCCACTGTTACAATGTCTGAATGGTATTTCTCAGACTGGGTCTGTTCCAAAGGAACACAGAAATCTCTCATCAAAATCTTTGTCCAGATTTTGGTATGAAAAACATGCGTACAGTACAATCATACCCTATACACAACTGGGCTCAGAGGCCATTTGCCAATGTAGACTGGCATATGGATCCTGGGGGTGTTCAGTGGAGGCAAGGGAGGAGGGAGGTAAGACAAGCAAGGAGACTATGCTTATTACGTGGCAGCTCTGCCTCACACCTGAGGCTGAGGCCCTGACGAGGGGGCATACAGAGAATGACTGACCAAGTCTACAGTCTTGCGGTTGCACAATGGACCAATCACTGCTGCCTGCCATGGTAGCCACTTGGTACCAGTCCCCTTCCCTCTGCCCAATGGGTATCCCTGGCTATAGCCTGGGAAATGGGAACCGGGCTCCATTACTTGGCTCTCCTGTCCTGAGGGCTCCTTGGGACAAGTCCTTTCCTGCCTTTGTGGTGACTGATTCCTCTGACTGGGCCAGGAAACACCTCTCTGTGGGGTCAGCTGAGAATCTCCATGGGTCAAGTCATGGATTTGCCCACTGTTGGACCGGTCCAACTATGGAGGTTGCTAATAGCCTGGTGAATAAAATTGCTGATGTGAAGACTCTTCACTTCGCTGACTTTCCCATCTTGAAGCAATTCTAAGCTGGCACCCAGCCCCAATCTTCCACATCTTCAGAAAGCAGGGTTTGTGGGCTTTATGGGATGTATTTGTGTGTCCCCCCAAGTCAAGGGGCAGGGAGACTCAGATTCCTAGGACCCTAACGGTAGGAGCTTGCCTTCCGAAAAGCAGAGCTGATCTGTGGGAAGAGCCAGGGTTTGCAGACAGTCAGCCTTGGGTCTGAGCCACATGTTCCTTATCTGTTAAACCGAGGTGGTAAGTCCACCTGCCTAAGGCTTGTTGTAAGGATTTCGTGAGAGCACCTGTGGAGGCCCTGGCACACGGCCTGGCATAGAGCAGGTGTACAAGCAATGTGCTTAGAATGTTATTTCCTGTCCCAAAGTGGCAACACCCAATATCTTTTCTCTGGCCCATCAGGCCCCCAGATGAGCTCTCCTGAGGGCACACCACAACATCCTCTGCTATCCCAACGGACCCTTCCCACTCCCATAGGCTCTATCTGAACCTCACTCTCTTCTGTCATCTAGATGCCTGCAAAGCTTCACTCCAATTCCAGCCCGATTCACCTTCTTGAAAAAATTCTCTAGTTTTACCACCCCTGCTCTAAAACCTTCCATGGCATCCCAAAGCCTCTGTTTTTCAGCTGATGCTCAAAATCACCTACAACATCCTGGCCCTTCCCAGATTTTTTTATCCACAGCTCTGATGCATCAACAAAATTAGTCTACTCACTGTTTCCCTAAATACATGTGTACCTTTAAGCCCCCATACTTGTAATTCTGTACAAACCAACCCCTGGAATGTTAGCCCTGCCCTCTTGTCTCTCTGAATCCAACCCCCTTCAAGATAACTCATTTCCTCTGGTTCATAGTCATTTCTTCCTTCTTAGACAATGCTTTTCCTCAACAGACACTTAATTACAGACTGTCACACAATCTCCCATAATTGTGGCCTTGTCTCTCTGTTCAAGGCTGTAAGTTCCCAGAGGCAGAGGGCCTATCCGTTCTTTCCCATCCTCTGAGAGCCTGGCCCAGGGCTGGGAGGGCAGCCCCTGATTAGAAAAGGTTTTCCAAACCCAATTCAGCTCCAGGCTGAGGTGCCTAGCTCTGACCACTTGGGAGTACTTCTCTTGCTCTTGTCCCATGAGGACAATGGTGACTGGTCAAACCAGACCTCGATGTTCCAGTTTTCCACTGGGCCAGTGATTTACAGAAATGGGGGAGAACTGAGTGGGGAGACAGGGTTAGGGCTCTTGCCTGGACCTGGCATGGTCTTGCTCTGGAATCCTAGGCATGTCCTTGTCTGCCACCTCTCTGCTTCTGCTTCCTTATTGTGAACAAGAAACAATCTTTTAGCTCTAGAATACGGACTTCATTTTATTTTTTATCCTCACTTAAGGACATTTTTTTTCATTGCTTTGGGGTGGGGGTGGGGGGAGAGAAAGAGGGAGGGGGAGAGAAAGAGGGAGGGGGAGAGAGGGAGGCAGAGAGAGAGGGAGGGAGGGAGGGAGGAAGGGTGGGAGGGAGGTCTGGACATCCATGTGAAAGAAACATCAATCGGTTGCCTCCTGTATGTGCCCTGACCAGGGATCAAACCTGCAACCTGGGAAAGTGCCCTGACTAGGAATCAAACCTGCAACCCTTTGGTCCATGGGACTACGCTCCAACCCACTAAACCACACTGGCCATGGCTAGAATACAGATTTTATTTGTCTCTAAGGTAGCCTTGGTTCCCAGGAACCGGTGGATGAGGAACCAGCTGATTCCAACACAGGCTGAGGGTCAAGAGGCAGCCACAGCCAGGACTGCGAAAACTGGAAACTGAGAGGTACTTATACTGCACACCTCATCAGCCTCATTAAATTCATGCTGACAACTGGATTGCATTCCTGCCCAGGTGTTCAATTCTACAGACATTATCCTGGCCAGTTCCGACAGTGTCTGCTGCCAGGGTTAAGCAGGGGAAGGGTAACTTGCTTTTGGAAACAACCAATCCTGCCCAAAATGAAGACGATAACACGGGACTAGTTTCCTCACCTGTAAAGTGGGGATATTGGTACCCATATCATAGGGTTGCTGCAATAATGCAGTGAGATAATGCTATAAACTGCTTAGCACAATGCCTGACATCCAGTGAACAACAGTATAATAGACAGGTTCCCGTTTCTTGAGGGACTTATAGTACGTGGGTTCTCATCCTTACAGCAACCTGTGAGGTAGGCGTTTTCATCCCAATTTAACAGGGAAGAAAACTGAAGAAAGTTGGTCAACCCAAGGTTGCACAGCAGGAACAAATCAAGCTGTGACACAAACAGTAAACTCTCAGTTCAGCTTTTCCCATGCTGTGGTCCATGGGCTCTCAGCATCAGACTCTTTCTTCCAGAAGGCTGGTTTAAAAACCTGATTCCTGTCCCTAGGCCTGCCAACTGAAAACCTTCAGTAATGGAGCTCAGGAACCTGAACTTTATAAAGATGAGAAATCTAAATTTTATATATAAGGAAACTGAGGCACAAAGAAGGTAAAAAGGTAAAGGGACCTGCCGAGGTCATACTTTCACAAACTACGGACCTGGGACTGAATTCACAGTCCAATTCCAGAGGCAGCAGAGCTTCCTAGAGGAGCTGGCATTTGACAATGTGGGCCTCAAAGGGGAGAACACCATGCGGGGAGGGCACAAATAAAGGCCTGGAGTAGGAAAGGCCAAGCCAATAACTGCTCAATGTGGCTTGTGCTTCCCGATCCCTGGGGGGTAAAGAAAAACATATGGAGCCACCACTGTAGCCTTTCCATAGGAGCCCAGGGAGACACTCCTGAGCCCAACTGAGCTCTGGGAGGAAAGCCTGTCCTGCGTGGTGTCCACAATCAGCAGGTCTCAGTGACCCTCTGGGTGTGTCTGGCTGCTGCTGGGATGAGAAAGCCAGTGACTGCGGTGACTCAGTCCCACCCAGCCTCCAATTAGTCCCATTTAAATCTGAGATGAGCTCAGAGGCTGGGGAAATGTCAAGCACACCCTTTTGGCAGAGCTGGTGCCAGACCCAGAGAAGGTGGCCTGAGGGGTAGGCTACCAGGCAGAAGCAATCAATTTAGAGCAAAGCTGTGGGCTATGGGGGAAGAAAAGTAAAGAGCTTTCAAGCCCTCTCCAACGAACCCATGCTGTGAGGCGCTGAGTAGGTCCCTGTTCTTCTCTGGGCCCCCTATTTTTCATTCACCTGTGAAACCGGGAACCTCTCTAGCTTCTGACTTCCTCCTAGGACTGTTGTGAGGAACAATGGTCAGAAAAGAGCCTGCCAGATTACACAATGCCTCACACAGCAAGTGAGAAATTAGAGGATTACTCCTATTACTTATTGAAACAGCCAGCAGGTGCTTTCCTTGTCACCAGAACCCCAACCACAGGGGGCCAGGAGAGAGGCTGGGCATCTATCTTGTTTCCACAAAAAATAAAGTGATTTAGGTATTATGGGGAGGTGAAAATTTATATTTATTAAGTGCTTACTATGTACTGGGTGGTTTTTTTCCTTTTTAGATATAATCTCACTTAATCCCCACCATAATCCTGCAGTATAAATATGATTATCTTGAGTCCAGATGAGGAAACGAAAGCTCAAAGAAACTTGACCAAGACTACATAGGCAGTGAGTGATGCAGGCTGATTAAAACCAGGTGTTTTTTGCTCTAAAATCCATACTATTTCTACTCTCTGGAAAATTGTGTACAGGCATATCTCATTTTATTGCACTTCACAGATGTGTTTTTTACAAATTGAAGGCAAGACCCTCTGAGACCAGCAAAAAGACTCTTAACTTGCATTAATGTGGTGGTCTGCAACCAAACCTGCAATATCTCTGAGGTGTGCCTGTTTAAGAGGCAGAACACGCCTAGCCAAGCTCCAGTACTGCCTTCTCCTGGACTTCTCTCATCCCTTTGCCTATCCAGAACCTCTCCCCTACAAAATCCCACAGCTCATCATCAGCATGCATCTGGTGGCATTCATCTCATTCTCCCTATTATTCTGTGATCAAACACATTTTTAACAGGTAAAATGAGATGCAGGTGGAAATAGGTGATCTTGGAATTACCTTAGAATCCTCAAATGTCAGAGCTGGAAGCACCTAAGAAACCACACCCAACTCTTTCATTTTTTTGAGAAGGAAAAATACAGAGAAGGATTCTTGTTTGAAGTGACATAGCATCAGAGCCAGGAATAGAGCTTTGGCATTCTGCCGCACAGAATTTCTTTAGGGAGTCCATGATTTCAGAACCAGTCTTCGGACAAGGATTATTATTCCCATTTTACAGATAAGGAAGCTGAAGCCCAGGGAAAGTGGCCTTCCTGAGACTGGGTGAGATGAAGGAACCAGAACCTTGATTCCTCACTTCTAGGCCAGTAACCAACCCCCTTCTCCTCTGCACTGCAAGCAATCTGAATAGTGTAGTAGGCCCGCAGTAAAAGTCAATGGGTACGGGAAGTGGCATTATACATCAGTGGGCAGGTGACACCAGCCTGACAGTGGCCTCCTCAGAGGCAATATCATGGAACAGTACCCAGGGGTCCTGGCTTGACCCTTTGTGGGTCCCTGTGGGTCCCTGGTCTTTCTGGGCCTCATCTGTAAGATAACTGGGCTACAATAGCTGATCTTATCTCCTCCAAAGTTCTGGGACATCCTAAGCTCCTTGACAGCAGACCCCAGCTGTTTGTGGAGTCTTTCTCAGGTGGGGACTTTGTTTCACCACCCTACGGGGAAGCAGGAAAAGGAGCCAGGGCTTACAACTGCAAAGTAACTATTCCCAAATGCCAATGGCCAAGCAGGGACCACCTTTAAACAACAATGGGATGGAACATGGAAAATTCAACTGTCTCCCAGCACAGACATCCAGCTGGGCACGCCAGCTTATCTTTACAAACTAACAAAAAGCAACCAGGAATCAGGACATAAATAAGGGATGGCCTACTTCTGCCCTATCGTAGGAGGAAGGTTATTCCTGAATAATCAGGTGATAATGGAGTGGAGGGTAAAGAACTCTGGATGGGAATTCCTGGGCCCTGATCCCTGTCCTAGCCATGCGTGAACAGCTGCGTACCCTGGGCAAGCTGCTTTCCTTGTGTGGGGGCTCAGTTTAAAGACAGGGTGACAGTTCACAAAGCATGTCTACAGATGCTTCATTTGATCATTAAGACAACCTTGTGAGGTTGGTACAATTCTTCTCTTTAAACAGATGGGGAAAGTCAGGCTTGGAGAGGTTGAGGGTCTCAAGGTCACACAGCTTGAAGCTGGCAGATCCAAGGCCCCCAGAGGTCTTAGTCCACCGAAACCCAATTCTCAAGGGTGGTCAGACGAAGAACAACTGTCTTCCCTCATCCTCATTAAGAGTCTCTGCCAGACCAAGGCAGTACAGACCCTTGTTCACCTGCCCAATCTGGTGGCCTGCAAAGTTCTGGCACCAAAGCTCAGGGCCCAGCTGCCTAGGAGGCCGCACCCCCCCCCCCCCCCCGTAAAATTTCATTACTCAAGTTGGCAAGAACGCACCCCCACCCCCAGCCGGGTCTAAATAAACGCCCAAGTGATATCACATCCTGCCAGCTCCAAAATAGTCCAGGTCTGCCCACAAGCGATCACAAAGTGCCAGGCCATGCAGGGCCAAGCGGGCAGGGACGCCCAGCCCGTGACACCCTTCACACACTCAAGCAACTAAAGCAGAAGCCTCAGAGCAGGAAGGCCACCCACTCCCAGCTCCACCAGCCAGCCTGGCCCCTCCCTCCTTGCCCCCTTTGTTGGGAGGCCCAGAGCCTCCTGCCTCAGTGCCAGCCCTCGCCCCAGCGCCAACCCCACGGAGCCTCAGCCGCGGCCAGCCTGCGGGCAGACTCCGGCCCGACCCAGACACCCCACCACTCACATTGCTTCAAGAGCTCCAGACACAAAGCCATGAGGGCCGGATGGGGGTCAGAGACCCAGAGACCGGCAAAGACAGAAAAGGGGAGAGGGAGAGACAGAGGAGCAGAGAAGGGGAGACAAGGCACTGGGGCAGAGAAAGCAAGGGGGCCAAGAGCCCTGGGCAAAAGAGCAGGTTCAAAAGGGAGCCTTCAGCACAAGAGACACTGAATGGTGCGACCAATGAGACAGATGTGGGGGCAGAGGCAGGGAGAGCAAAGCAGGGGACCCCCACCCAAAGAAATGGGGGGGGCAGAGGCCTGAAAGAGACAAGGAGAGACAGCGACAGGGGACAAACCAAGGGAAAGCAGGGAGGGGCCCTGAAGTCGGAGAGTGGGGGGCTTTGTGGGGGTTCCAAGGAGAGAGACTCCGAGGGATCGCGGAAATCCCAACGTACAGGACGGGACACCAAAAGAGGAAAAATTCTGAGGAAATGAGGGCTAAAAGAAGACAAGACCCCAGGGATCTGGGGGTGCAGATAGAAGGAAGGGCCCCCAAAGGATGTGCGGGAAGCTCAAGGGAGCCCTAGGGGTGTGGAGGGTGTTCTGAAAGACCCCCAAGGATGTGGGGCGCTCTGAGGGGGAGTCCTGAAGAATGGGGGCACCCAAAAAGGGAGGCTCTGAGGGATGAGAGGAGCGCGTTGAGGGGACCCGAGATGGGGAGGGAGGGGCTGCGAGGCAGCGCGAGGGCAGAGACAAAGAGACAGCAAGCCGGGGAGAGACAAAGCGGGCGGAGCGGGGAGACGGGCTGAGGGCTGGTGGCTGGACAGGAGGACGGAAGCGCGAGCGGGCGGGTGGACTGACGGACGAACGGACAGACGGGGAAGAGGGCGGGGGCAGGGCCGGGCGGGGGCGGCGCCCGTCTCCTCGCGGGGCCGCGGCTGCTCCGGGCGGCGCTGGGCGGACCCCGGGCGTCCGGGCTGAGGAGGCGACGGCGACGACGTGGACCGGACAGATGGACGGAGTGACGGACCGGCTGGCGGCAGCGGCGGCCAGCTGCGGGCACTCACCCTCCTCCCTCACGCGGCCCGGCCCGAGGCTCCGGTTTTGTACGCCTGAGGGGCGGGGCCTCTGGGTTAAAGCCCCGCGTCGGCCCCGCCTTGCCCCGCCCCCCGCGTCAGCCGCGCGCGCGTCCACCGGGACTCTCAGGGCGTGCGGGGGCGCGCAAAACCTGCCGGCATTTGGCCTGTCGAGCGCGCGCACGCGGCTGGCCTGGTGCGCAAGCGCGAGGAGCGCTCAACCGCTCCCGAATCGACGGACCGTGAGAGAGAGCGCGGGCCCACGTCTGCACGCGCAGGCCAGAGCACGGGTTGTGGGGCGGGGAGGAGTGGGGCGAGTGGCTCCGCCCCTCAAGCCGCTCAGCCTAACCGGTTCCAGCTGGAACCGGACGCATGCTCGGTGCGGGAGGCGGATACCAGGGAGTTTGCACCCGTTTACCACTGGGACAGCTTGCTGCTACTGGGGGAAGCTGAGGCCCGGAGCAAGCCGCCTGAGGTGGTCTTTTTCACCCATGTAGGGTCAAATTAGACCTCAAGTACTGCTGACTCTATGTCGTAACTGTTTATAGTTGTCCCCGCCGCTCCATCCTTATTTTGCTGTCCTCACCTGAGGCTCCCAGACTGGGTTAGAATCCTGGCTCAGCCTCTGAAGGGCTGTGCGACCTTAGCTGCCCATTCAACCTCCCTGAGCCTTCATCTCCTCTTTGACGTTATTAAACCTGCACATCCACAGTACCCAGAAGGGCAAGTGCACTAGGTGCTGCCTAAATTCATAAATCACTGTCTTCTAGCCTCATGGCCCTCCCATATCCTCGCTTCTCCCCTGCAATTCCCCCTTCTCAAAGTTCAGAGTCGTTTCTCTGCAGGTCTCATTCCTCCAGGCCGTACTTACTAAGTAGGCCTGTCACCCACAGACCCAGCTCCTGCTTCCCAGCCTGCCTTGCTGGGTTACCTGGGCAAGTCCCTTCCCTTCTCGGTGCATCTTTCTTCCAAATGTCAAATGGAGAAAGGAAGGGGCCCTGCACACCAGCATCTGGGCAGGCTCTGTGGTTGTCCCGCGGAGTCGGACCTCACCAGGGCACAAGAGCAGGAGCTGGGGTCCTCTGCCCCTCCCTCTTTTCCCATGCTTCTGGATGCTGTGATCCAGAACCTCCACGACTTCGGAGAGGCAGAAGAGGAAGCAGAACAGAAAAGATCAGAATGAAAACAGAAAACATGAAGAGAGATGTGGGGACTTCAGAGCCTCAAGGGTAGAAGCAGCTCCCCCACCTGGTTCTCTTTTAAGAGACCAGAGGAAGGGCGCTTTGAGTTTCTTCTGGGAGCTCAGAGAAGAGCTGCAGTGTGCCCCTGCTGTAACCTCCACTGGTGTCCCTGCAGGGCCACAAGTCCCTCCTGTGCAACAGCCCCCTCTCCCCTGAAGAAAAACAGGGAGCGAGTATCAGTGGTGGAATTCCACAGCAGAAATAAGAAAAGAAAACTAGTACCCTTAAGAAAGTTGTGGATATAGAAGAATTTAATTTAGAAAAGCTACAGCTGGAGGTGCACCACGTTGGGATCACGGGCTACGGAAAAAGAAAGGAACGAGCCTTTATGCTGGGTGCTCAGCCGCCCCAAAAGAGTAATGTGAATTACAAAGTTTTGCAGGAGCAGATCAAAGAAAAAAAGGCAGCAAAGGAAGAAAAGAGAATGGCCCAGTACACAAATATTTTCAAGAAAAAGAAGAGGAAAGGGCAGGAAGACAGGAAATCCAAAAAGAAGAAGTCACTCCCAATATTTTGTCAAATGGACATATTAGGTTGGAAAGTTTAAGAATGGGACATTGATTCTG
Organism: Mormoops blainvillei; assembly: GCA_004026545.1. Lineage (NCBI taxonomy): Eukaryota > Metazoa > Chordata > Mammalia > Chiroptera > Mormoopidae > Mormoops > Mormoops blainvillei. Next base: position 37,533 of record PVJD01004738.1, on the reverse strand, counting down.
ATCCAAGTTGATTTCAAGAAAAGAAATTATTCCCGAGTGGCTAAATGAAGTGCTTTATGAAGTAAAGAGAAGAATGGGAAAGTGCCACTATACTGAAACAGGACCCTAATAAGGCTTCCAGACTATTTTTTATATCGTATTCCGTAGACTGCTTTTTTACTTTAGGAAAAAAAATTACATAGAAATGAGAAAAATTCTGGTTGCTGAAGTGTCTGTTTGATGGTGATAACCATGCTGGGCCAAACGCAGTGTGAATATAAAGTAAACCTATTGAATGTTTAATATTCTCCAGCAAGGTTCACTCAAGTTTCACCTTCAATGGTGTTTTGTGCATTTGTTTATAATAAGATTTTTCATAAATTTACTGATTTCTAAGTGCTAATAATTAGCTTTAAATTGCCATTTAAATTTATAAAAATGATTTAATGTTACTATATCATGAAAGAACTAAGAATGTAATAATGTCAGTTATTTTGTGGGAAAAGCAGTTTCAATTTTCAGTCTCAAGTGTATAAAATCTACTTCATAAGAAATTATGTAAATAAAATACAGCTTTTGTGGTATAAATAAATAAATAAACAAATAAAAGGGAGAAAAGAATCATACTGAGGAGGATACCGTGTTTCGGACGCCACTGTCCCGATTTTTGCTTAAAGGCATATTGACAACGAAAGCACCTGAAGGTTATTGGGTCAGACACAGTCCTAAGACTGAGCATATTAGCTTACTTCATCCTATGCTGCATGTGTACTATTCACTTAGTGTTTATCTTTAAACTGATTTACTCAGAAAAATTCAGGAAGCCCCTACACAGGAGCCTGACTGTGTCTTGCTCTGCCCCAGCCACATCGGCCCTTGCTCCCCTTCTAACACACCGGGCGCCCTCCTCCTTCAGCACCTTTGTACCGCTCCTCCCCCTGCCTGGCATACTTTCCCAGCACAGCTGGTTCCCTCACTTCATCCAAGTCTTTGCTCGAAAATCTTTCTCAATGAGTTTTACCCTGGCTACCCCATTTATACCCCTCCCCCTCCCCCTGATGGCCCTCCCAAGGCCCCTTGTCCTGTACCACTTTCCAATAAACCATATACTTATTTGTGTTATTTATGCTTATTGTTTTGTCTGCCTTCCCCCACACCCCATGTACTCTCCATGAAGGCAAAGGTTTGTTTTGTTCACTGTTGTGTCTGGTGCCTAGAGCACAACTTGGCCCATTGCAGGTGATCAATAAACCTCTAGTCAATCAATGGGCCATCTGACTGCAAGGCTCATGTCCTTACCCACCATACCACAGGGCTTTCAACGTTGCTTTTAAGTGCTTCAGTCTCCTCCTTTGGGGTGATTTCTCTACCCCGGAGGGTATAAGGAATGCCTCTGTCTTGTTCAAGAATCTCAATCCTGGTGTTCCTGTCCTCCCTGCAAGTCCTTAAACCCATCACTATTTCTGCCAGAAGGCACAATGAGTTTGCCTAAAAACTGGGATTTAGGCCCTGGTTGGTGTGGCTCAGCGGACTGAGCATTGGCCTGCGAACCAGAGGGTCACAAGTTTGATTCCCAGTCAGGGCACATGCCTGGGTTGCAGGTCAGGTCCCCAGTAGCAGGTGCACGAGAGGCAACCACACACTGATGTTTCGCTCCTTCTCTTCCCCTCTGTCTAAAAATAAATAAATAAATAAATCTTAAAAAAAAAAAGGGATTTAGAAGCGTGATGATCCATGCACTGAGTATACAGTAGGCACTCAATTAACCAGGGCCATGTCATGTCCAAGGCCTGGTGGAGCCCAGGGAGGAAGCCACCTTCTGCCCAGTGCCCCTCAGTGCCTTCTGCGGAGAGTGCCTATTTCAGCAATAGGGGATTCTGGCTCCTCACCAAGTACTCTGGGAAGATCTCCTGGATCCTCTCATTACTCTCAGACACTGTGGCCCTTGCCCAGGCCTCACTGTGCCTTTCTGGGATCACTGTACCAGCCTCTAGTCCGTCAGCCCATACTGCCAGATAAGTCTCCCTGAAACTCTGTGATCACATTGCACCTCTTTACCAGGATCTTGGGTGGCTCCCCAACAGACAGGATAATGGCAAACTCGTCAGGCAGACCCAAGTGGAAAACAGCTGCTTGGGTGTTTTCCACTAACAGGGTGACCTTAACTGGACACTCACCTTTTCTAGGCTGCAGTTTCTTTTTCTTTTTAAAAAAAAGATTTTATTTATTTATTCTCAGAGAGAGGGGAAGGGAGGGAGAAAGAGAGGGAGAGAAACATCAGTTTGTGGTTGCCTCTTGTGCGCCCCCTACTGGGGACCTGGCCTACAACTCAGGCATGTGCCCTGACTGGGAACTGAACCCATGACCCTTTGGCTTGCAGGCCAGCACTCAGTCCACTGAGCCACACCAGACAGGGCCTAGACTGCAGTTTCTTTGTAAAATATCTGTAAACTTGTGTGTGCATGCACACAAAAGGTTAACTGGGTTAAATCAGGAATGTCAGATATGTGCAACTATCCTGGCCACAGCAGACATCACTAATCAATGGTGCCACACTTCTCTGCTTAACTAAATCTCAGTCCTGACCTCCTGGGATCAGAGATGACATATGAGCTGAAGTCTATTTGCATCTATGGACATGATGGTCTTTGAGGTTCCTCTCAGCCCTGACACTCAGGCTGCTGGACTGTCCACTCTGACAGGAGCCTGCAGTGTAATAACTAGAGGCTGTAGAAGTCTGGAAGACATGGCTAGCTGGAGGGTTGACTAATTCCTGGAATTTGGTCAGCCTCCCTTTTTATGTCTATGGAGGGGGAGCGAATCAGAGAAGAAACTGAATTCTGGGGGAGGGGAAAGGGGACAAAGAAGGGAGGACAGAGCATTCTGTGACTTGGATAAAAAGTATCCAAGGATCCCAAAACCCAAGTCTCAGAACATAGATGGAGAATTTGAGGCACAGGGAAGGGCCAGGATCTGCTCAGAGTGACACAGCAAAGCTAAAACTAGAGCTCACAGCCCCTGAACAAGGGTGTTCCCCAGGTCAGGAACACCTAGCCCAGCCTAGAGGTTCAAGCACTGCCAGGGAGTGACCCAATGTGTGTACCTGTGTGTGTAGGCATGTGTACACATGTGCAGGGGCAGAGAATACAGTTGGCAGAAGCAGGGGGTGCCCCTCAGCAGCCCACCACCACCACACTTGGGGTGATGTCACAGCCTCCCTTGTGATTCAGCGGGAGTGGGAGAGACACAAAGGAAGCCTGGGGAGAGAAGAAGGCCAGAAACTGAGGGAAGAAAGGGATACAGTGTGCAGGGAGAAACAGAGCTGAGGGAGACAGACAGAAGGCTAAGATGGTGGGGAGAGAGATGGGCTGAGGGAAGGGAGGGGAAGCTAGAAGAAAGAGATGGAAAAACGGCAGAAGGAGAGGAGAATGAGCTTGAATGGGAGATGAGGAGAGGAAGGGGGGAGAGACAGTGGGAGGGAGGGTTTTCTCTGTTCTTTTTTCTTTCTTGGAGACAGAGAGAGAGGAGGCAGGATAAGGCAGACCAAGGGGTGATGGCACCCCCGTGGTCTCTCCCAGGTAGGCCCTTTGCCTGGGGAGGGGCATGTAGTACAGCCAAGCTGCTGCTGCCCCACCATCCCAGCTGGAGCTGACCCAGCCTGCCAGTCACCTGCCAGAGCTATTTCTGGAATGTAGAATCTGGGTCAGAAAAGGGGTGGGACAGAGGTGGTGGTATTGGCAGCTGGGAAGCTGGATAGCTCTGAGTAGGTGGGTGGGTGGGCGCTCCATGCCCTGTCCATGGCGATTCCTGAGGGGTCCATTCCTCCCCGGCTCGGTCTCTATAACCTCCCCCCACATCAATCTGTCACTTGCCTACGTGCCCACGTGAGAGTGACAAAGAGCTTTCATGCCTCTCAGCAACTAGGGGCTCAGAACAGCCGTAGGTGGTGGTGGTGGTGGTGGGGCCCACCACCTTGGAGACAGATGCTAAGGCTGTTCACTCCTTGGAGACAGATGCTAAGGAAAAGGGGCAACTCCAGGCCATGGTGACCCCTGAGGGGAGACAGTGGCTAAAAGAGGTTGTGCCCATGTGTCTGTGTGTTTCCATATGGAGAGAGGTGATTATGGGCAGGACAGCCACTATGGTTGTGCAATATTTACACCGATTAAGGATGCCACATAAAAGGGGGCGTGCCATTCACAACAAAGACGTAATTGAATTATACTTATTATGACAAATTTCTGGCAGGTGGCAGTAAAGGATCTTATTCTAACAGAAAATTGTACATTATGACAATTTTTCAAGAGGTGGCAGTTATGTACCTGGGGGGATCACCCTTTCCTAACCCAGTACAAAGGTAATGTAGGGACCAACTGCGGCTCTGGGCACATTTCTGAAAATCTGGTGGCTTTAATTTTCCCCAGGAAACAGATGAGTTTTATGAGCATGAGGGGATCAGAGGATGCAGGAGAGAGGAGCAAGTATTTAGCGGTCACTGTGGAGACTTGGAGGGAGGGCTGACCAGGGAAACGTGGGCAGTGAAATTATTCAGTGGCTCCAATCTGCTAGAGGCATGATGTCCTCATAGGTGTGGAGGTAGCATGAGCCTTGGAGACACACATGTATGTGAAACATATGTGTGTAGGTGTATGTAGAGATATATGTATACGTATGAGAATATCAGCGTGTATGTGTTTTTATGTATGTTTTCATATCATATATAGGTCTAAGGGTGCAAGAACTTTATATATGTCTCTAAGTAGGTGCATATGTGCACACATGTCTGGGTAGGTGATACCTTTTTGAGTGTTTTGGTTTGGCCTAAAGCCCCAGTTGAGAATAATTGAAGCTCTACATCTGTATATTTAAAGCCAAATGCTGAATCATCCATGTGGGCTGTGCTGGGTGATGGGATAGACTGTGACTGATTGAAATTTTGGCCTCAATTCCCAATCCTTCCTGAATTCATGTCCTTTGCTATGTAGCTGCAGCTTCCCCCACAAAAGGTGGAGTGTATTTCCTTGGACCTTGGCCTTGGACTCACGTGAATTACTTTAACCAACCAAATATAATCAGATGTGCTTGCAAAGTGGGGCTTGCCCTGTTATACTTCTGCCACTGCCATGAGAAGAGCAGGCCCTGGCTAGGGCAGTGATTCCAGGAGGAGGATGCAGGACATGCAGAACAGAACCAGACAACTTGAACACTCATGAATGAGAACAAATATGTTTTATTGCGTGCCACTGAAATTATGTGCTTGTTTGTTACACAGCATTATTGTGGTAAGAGCTGGCAGATAAAGAAATTGGTATCAAGAGTGGAGTGTGTTAGCAACAAAAATATGCATCATTGGCCCTGGGACCAAGTGGTGAGCAGCAGGCAAAATGTTATAGTAGGCTTGAAAAAAGTGACCCATATTACGTAGAGATGAAATGCTTTGTCAAGCTGTCAATCTACAGTAACTTGAAAAGAGTACATGGATTTGGGCAAGATAGTGCCCAGGCAAGATGTTGAAAGAAAAAGCTGGCTCCTTTGGGCTGTATTTGATAAGGGCTTATAGATGGAAAATTCATAAAAGAAATAGGGCTCTGGCCAGGTAGCCCAGTTGGTTAGAGCATCATCGTTCCAATATGCCAAGGTTGCGGGTTCAATCGCCGGTCAGGGCACATACAAGAATCAACGAATGAATGCATAAATGGGTAGGGAAGCAGACTGATGCTTTTCTCTTTCCCTTCCTCTAAAAATCAATTAAAAAAAAATAAAACAAAAGAAATAAGGAGTGTTACAGGGTAGAGTGTATTTAGAGGGAATATAGAGGGCCCAGAACTTGTTGAGTTGGAAAATAAATCTATCAACTCCAGTCTCTCCTGCTACTAAATCATTCTCAAATTAAGATACAGACCAAACCAAGGACAAAGGACCAAATCAAATCAAGGGTGTGGTTGTAATATCTTCTATTAATACTATAAACTAAGGTGCTATCTAGTAGATGTTCTCAGCTGCTCAAAGGGGCTTCCAGAAAGCTTAGCAGCCCCACAGAAGCCTGATGTACCCAAAGCAGTCATAATTGACTCTAGAGAGGCTGGCCTGACTAAAAAAATAATTGTGAGTATGGTTTTGGCACATGAAATTAAGTGGAATCAAATACATAGAAAACCCATAAAGTGTCTGAGGTAGGTAGGTGGCCATAACTATGGTCAGCTTAGGCAGAAGGGACTGAGACCATTCAAGATATAAATAGATATCTGGGTCCCTAACTCTCTTCAGGGAGAACACAGGCTAAGAAAGCTGTTCAGCTGCCCAAAGGGCATGTTCTTCAATGGTCTCTTCAGAAGTGGCCAAAAAGGCAAATAGAAAAGGAAGGGCTTTCAAAGAGCAGAGCCAAGAGCTTCGGAGAACAATGGGGTAGGGAGTCAACCCCAGGTGGTACAGCTTGGGCCTAATCAAGGGAAATTTCCGATCCTAGAGTATTCTTCCAACATTTGCCCGGAAGGACTTCAGAATTGCCATGGATCAGTGAGTCTCTGAATTCCTTCTCCCTCTTTTTGAACAGGAGTGTGAATTGCAATGATCCTGTCCCTATTTCAGCAACATATGTTGGGTGTGTGGGGAGCTGGGGGTGGGAGGTGGATAACTTTCTCTTTAGATTTTAGGTTACTCGATCAAGAGGAGTCAGTCACATCCAGATCTGGCATAGTTCATGAGATCTTGATGTTACGATTGGATGAGACTTTGGAGGGTCTTGAGGATAAGCATATTTTCTAAATCAATATGGCCAAGAGAGTGGTCTGTAGCAGCTTGAATTACTGACCCAGATTCTTCACTTCTCTCTGTGTCTAAACCCTTTGCCATATAAATAAAATTTCTGATGCAAAGGTGAGAGTGAAGAATCCATGCCTTGTCTTTGAGCTCAGTCATATGACTTGCTTTAGCCAATAGAATTTTAGCAGATATTATGCAAGCAGGGACCTTGAAATGTGCTTGTGTAGTTTGGCTCGCTCCCTGGTGCTTCTGCCATCACCATGAGAACATGCCCCGGTTAGGCCACTGATCGATCCCAGGAGGACCCTTCAGCCCCAGAAGCAGAGCTGTCCCAGCTGATTCACAAACTTGAGAGCAAGAAATAAACATCCACTGTTGTATTACACTGATTTTGTGGTTGTTCGTTATGCAGTACTACTCTAGCAACGGCTCACCAATACAGGAACCCAAACAGTTCCAAGACTTGTAGCCCATCACCCATCCTCAGCTCATTCATGAGTGACTGGGGTTAGGAGAGGTTAGTGAATGGGGGTTTATCTGATGAAAATTGGCGGGGTGCTATATATGTTTCCCCAGGCCCACTTCATACTTGGAGAACTTCTCTTGGGCCTGGTGATGTGGGAAATCTAATCCTTTACCTCAGGCTCCTATGGGGCTGTAGAAGACCGCCTGGGAGAATGTGGTAGGTAGTCCCTGGATTTAGAGGCCAAAGAACCTGGGCCTCAATACCTGCTTGGAGACCTCTAAAATGGAGAGGCTGGCAGCGCTACCTGTGTGTGATAGCGGGTCTAGAAGGGAGGCTGTAGCAGACCGACCCATACTTTCAGAGTGCCGCAAAGCAAAGGCCTCACTTCACACGGGCTATATGGGAGCCAAGGAAGAAAGTAGGCCCAGAGTTGTCTTCAGAGAATTCTGCCCTGGATGGTTGGCTGCCTGGCAGAGCCAGGTCCCCTAGCAAAAACAAACAAACAAACAAACAAACAAAAAATGCTGAATGGGGAGGAGGGGGACCGCTGGATGGAGGAGCTGAGGGGGAATAAGAGGACTGCCCATGCCAGGAAAAAAGGCACCATGTGGGCCCTGCAGGGCAGAAGCTCCAAAAACACCGCCTAGGGGAGAGTCAGCATGTGGCATCTGTCACACAGAAAGTCCTGATGCCAGACAACACCTGAACTAGCGACCGCTCCCTCCCACCTGGAGGGACCAGAAACAGCCACTGGCGAACAAGGCAGAGAAGACGCTGACTGCCATGCCCTACTGCAGGTACATGAGACGTTGAGGTCGACGAGATTGAAATTTGAAATGAGACCAGACTGGACTTTTAACACCTGAAAACAAGGCCGTTCCTTAAGGTCTAAAAATGACTAGAAAAGCTCAAGGATGTGCACATATACCATCCAGGCAATAGTGAAGAAAGGTGGTTTCTTGCTCTGCCCTGCAAAGACCAGTTCATTCAGGAAGCTGGTTTCCTGTGTGTGCGCGATCCCCAGGATTCAGGTTCACTTTTGAATGTCAGACACCAGTTGAGTACTTGAAACAGCTGTCTCTCTTTTGACAACAATCCAACCCCAATTGCCTTTAATTGTTAGGAAGCTCAGAGTCAAGTCTGAAACCAGTAATAACAGCTACCACTTGTCAGCTCCTACTGTGTGCAAGGCCCTGATTAACGTTAATAAACACTTCCTATGCTAAGTCTTCGTTTCATCTCCCCAAGAGCCCCCTGGGGTCTGGCTTATGCCCCAATTCTTTTTATAGATGGGAAACTGAGACTCAGGGAGGAGAGCCAGCTAGCCAGGGTAGGCTCAAAGCTCTCTCTCTCTACTAAACCACACATTGTGCTATGATTTCCCTTGGTCTTGATTTTGTTGATTTTCATGGCTTGCTCTGTGACACAGCGTCCTCTTTTTCCTCTGATTTTGCGTGGGTTATCTTCAGAGAATTTAGAACAAGTACCAGGAAGGGTAGTTTGTCCCTGATTCTAAATATGATAGAAACCTGCAAACGCACTCCTTTGAGAAGGCTCAATGTAGATCCCATCCTCTGCTGGGGGGCTCTGCCTTCCCTTTAGGCTCCTATCCTCCCCGCAGGTTTGCCTACTTTAACCCAAGCAGGTAGGTAGAAGGGAGCCCCGCCTACCAGTAGGTGGCTGCTCTGAGCCAGGGTCTGGACAGCCATGGGCAACCAAGTACTGTCCCACAAGCTAGAGCCTTCACCAACCTCCTCACCCGGCCACCAGTGGTGGCATCCGCCGCTGTGACCCCCATTTGCGCACCAGTTCGCCAGCTCATGGAAATTTCAGTCCAAGGCCTCCCTAGCATTTCCCACTGGCTGCCCTGCCCACAACACAACACAACAAAACCCCTCCCCTCAACATGGTACTCACTCGGAAGCGTGCGACTGTTGCTGAGGCTACTGGTGCTGGGCGGTGGGGAGAGGGACTGCAGGGAGACACTGTCCTCTTCCTGCGAGCAGCCCGCCTGGATGGCGCGCAGGTAGCTGTGGCTGCGGGAGCGGAAGTAGCTCGGCAGCGGCAGGTCCAGTGCCTCCGCCGCTGTCGACTCCGCTTCACTGCAGGCAGACTCGCAGGCCGCCTCGTACTGGTCGCTCAAATCTGCCTCCCGTACCTGTCCAGGCAAAGGCAGGTGTCAGGTGCCAGCTTTGCCCTTCCTAGAGGGACGGGGAGCTTTGTGGTCGGCTCAGCCGCAGAGCTATCAAGCCTGTGTATCCTCAACTCGGCCCGCTTCCCCTTCCGTCTCACTCAGAATGTAATGAGCAGACGGAGCTCTTGGAGACACACAGCCCCTCTCGCCTCTCTGGGCCTCACTTCTCCCATCTCTACAACGGAGGAGAAACTATTAAGGATATTTCCTAGGATATTAACTAGATTATATCTGTGTGTCCACACCGATGGATTGATAGTTTTCTGGGTCACATGTGAATTCAGCAGGAAAGAAGGCTATAATCAATTAGTAATGTCCACCCAGAATGTTGGAATGGGGGTGAGGGGTGTGCCAGTAGGTATGCCAGCTATATACTGTCTTACAATGTATAGGTATTTACCATGTATAAAATGGGGGCTAGTTATATGGACCAAATTTTATAGGATTATTGTCAAGATTAAACAAGATACTTCATACCATTTATAGTGAAGGGAAGACACTTACCAAATGTACCCAGTGAGTAAGTGGTAGAATCAAACTCTTCAAATGTGTGTTTAAGGAAAATTAATCTATCCCTGGTGTACAGAGTGGATATTGGGGAGGGGTCTGGAATGGAGGCAAAGGCCAGAGATGAAGCTGATGCAATAGTCTGGTGAGAGAACACAGGACTGGATGAGGGTAGTGGCAGTGAGGATGGAGAATGGCAGCACGGCTATTTGCCATCTCACATCTAATTCGGCCTCATCTAAATGGCTTTCAAGTGTCCCTCCAGAGATGACCAATGAAGAGCCTACAAATCTGCAGCTGGGGGTGTGGGCATGGAGGGCCCTCACCATACACACACTCTCCAAGGGTTCTGGAAGTGTCAGTCTGACTCATGTTTCAGGCCATGTTGATAACTGGGGATCAGAGAATATAAACTGAGGAGTCAGCTGGCCCAAAATGGACACCAGCTAGAGGTCCTGGGGGAGGCCTTAGGGCTACAAGGGAGGGGCAGAAGTTGACTGAGCGCCATGTGGCGGAAAGGACGGAGCTGGGCCTGGAGCCAGCTCTTTTCTGGACTAAGCTGTGTGACCTCAGGCCATCACTATCCTCTGGGTCAGTGTTTCTTCATCTGAATGAAATGAAATGCCTGTGTACTTGTCTGACACTGCATCAAGTGAAATGACTCCATGAATCATCGCCCAATTTGGAGCATATGTTTGGGAAGATCTAAATCGGTGCTGTCCAATTTGGTAGTAACTAACCACGTGTGGCTATTTAGGTATAAATTAATTAAAATTAAATAAAAAATTCATTGCCTTACTCACATTTCACTTGCTCATGCTACCTTATCGGGCAGCATGGATTTCAGAACATTTCTGTCATGGCAGAAAGTTCTATCGGACATTACCGATAAATTAAAAGGCATTGTGGCATATTCAAAATTCACTTGGAGGGGATATTAAAGAGACAGGTGTTTCCAAAGCTGCCACCTAAAGTATACTGAGAGGCGCTTGTGACCCCCAAGGGTAATGTGGCCTTGCTCTGGGATTACACAGTAATGGCACAGCTCTGGAACTAGACTGTCAGGGTTTTGATCCCTGGTTCATCATTTCCTCACAATGCGAATGGGGGCAAGTCACTTAGCTGTTCTGTGCCTCAGAGCAGTGTAGACCAAATTTGGAGGCTAGTTATAGACCAAATTTTATAGGTTATTGCCAAGATTCAGTGAGATAATTCCTACCACAAACTTAGAATAGTGTCTGGGAGAGTAAGCTGCCAACCTGTACCTAGTATTATAGGCAGCTCCGTGGGGTGAGTGCAAGGATTGCTAAATGTTGGTTAAGAAGCTCCCAAGCTCTGGTGGGGATGAGGGGAGTCACCTGGTCAGTGCTCCTAGCATGTGTATCCTTGAGAACACACTGTGCAAGGAACTGCCCTGGGGGTTTGGTATGTGAACATATCACATCCTCACCATGAGCCTGTTGAAGTAAAAGGAAAAATAGGTTGCCTAGCCCACTGTGGACTCCCCAAAGGCCTTCTGGGATAATATGTTCAAGAGGCACTGTGACATGGGGATGGGAGGCACATAAGGCATCCACCTTGGACATCAGCAAATGCGGGGGCAACCCTAGTTAGTTTTGCCCCTGTAGGGCATATGCCCTTAGACAAGAACCTTGCCCAATGAGGGGTTGAGCTCAGAGCACCTTTTCTGCTCTACTTCCTGGTCTTGGGGCTGGAACCTGGGAGGGAGGAGAGGGCCACTTCCAGTGGCAGGATGGGCACCCTTAGGTTCCAGGACTGGCACCACCTACCTCAAATTTTGTAAAATTGAAAAGTCTCTATATTCAGAAAGTCCCAACACTCCAACATCCTTAAAGGCCCCAAGAGGAGAAAAGTCAGGGGAACCGGGGGCTGGGACTTGGAGGTCAATTATTACCAGCCCCCAGTCTGTCCAAATAAAAGAGTCATACCAGGATCCTCCCCAGCACTGGGGGAGGCAAGGAGGGAGGGAGCCAAAAGACTGTCAGGGGGTGCTTTCCGTTACCCCGGGGTTATGAGTTAGCCCGTTCATAGAACCTCATTCATTCTTTCCCATTTTGGGGGGAAGAGGAAGTTGAGGCACAGAGAAGTGAAGCAATAGGGCCAGGGAGTGGAAGGCCAGGGCACCAACAAGAGCCTAGACTCCACCCTCGCTGGAGGCGGCCTTCCTGGCGCTGGCTCTGCTTGTACCTGCCCGGGCAGGGAGCTCGATGCCACCCAGATGCCAGGCCTATAACCCAGCCCTGGATTCTGGGATTGGGGTATGAAAGAATGGCAAACATACTGACCTGCTGCTCATGACCAAACAACTGGGGGATCAGGGAGGCCTGTCCAAAAATCTGCAGAAAGAGAGGGAGGGGGAGGGTTATGGGGAGACCACGGCTGGGGCTGGGGCGTTGGCTGCTTAGGCTCGGCTGCAAGTGAACTTGTGGCTGATTGGTCTAACCTCCTCGGACTGGCTGAGGCCCAGGTGCTAGGAGGTCTCACTTGGCTTCCTTCAGGGATGGGAGGGTCACTACTTCTGGGGTTGAGCATTGCTGAGGACTTGTAATCTGCTGCTTACACGTCTTTCTCTTGGTCTGGCCCCTGGCACCATGGATGCCCTGTCTGCTGCCTCTTACCTGGGCAGGCAGCCCCTAGGATCTACAGATGAGGAACAGAGCCTTCTCTTCCCTGGTTAGGGCCTGCAAAGTCCAACGCCTAGTGGGAGCGGGGCTCCTTTTGGCCAGATTCAAGGCCTCAGAGACACAACTAGAGCTGGCACATCTATGACTTTGGGGCCACATATGTGACTCAGGTCACTCAAGCTTCTGGGGGTAAAAGTTTGGGGATTCAGAGGACCCTGGGCTAGGACAGAGCTGGGGATGGGGGATGGGCAGGGGGGTAATAGAAGAGACAAGCTGGGGTCCCCAGCCTGGCTGATAACTTGTGCCTTTTGTGTAGCCAAAGGACAAATGTGGTCCGGATGCCAAGGCCAGGTAGGGGGTGGAGATGTGTGTGCGAAAGACAGACAGACAGACAGACACAGAGAGAAACATGGAAATGAGACACACTACAGAGTCAGAGACAAATGTGAATGAGGGGAGAGATATAAGATACGTACAGGAAGACTGAGAGCTGAGAGGACACGATAGGATGGAAGAGACAGGGAGGGAAGCCGTCCATTCAGCAAATACCCACGCACCCCGTGCTACGTGCTAGGGACACTGTGGGGGACAAGACAGCAAGATCCCTGCCTGCAGGAAGCTCTCAGTCTTAAGAGCAAGATAGACATTAAGTATATAAGCAAACAAATGTAATTCCAGATAATGGCAAGTGCTGTCAAGAAAATTAAGCTGGGTAAGGGAACAATGCCCTGGGGACTCCTTTATACGAGAGGGCAGGCCTCTCTGAGGAGGTGACTTTGAACCAAGACCTGAAATGCAGGGAAGGGTCAGCTGTGCAAAGATTCGAGAGAAGAATGCTCCCGGGAGAGGGAACGGCAAACGCAGGGACCTGGGGGAGGAATAAGATGTGTGAGGAGCAGAGAGGAGGCCGGTGTGGCTCGAGTAGGGCGAGTGACAGGGCAAGTTAAGATCCTGTCCCAGGGGGAGGCAGGGCCTCCCGGGTCCCAGTAAGGACTCTGGCTCTCACTTGGGTGAGGTGGGAGCCATGGAAGGTTTGGAGCAGGGGTGTGTGTGCTCTGACTTAAGTCTTTTACAGACTCTCTGGCCGCTGAGAACAGACCGGCGGTGGCAGGCAAGGAGGCCAGGACAACCGTTCAGGTGAGACTTGGTGGGACCTGGATGAGGGTGGCAGAGAGTCCCAAGATTGGGGTGCTACCCCTCCCCACAGCTGAGGTCAGTCTCCTTGGATTCTTGGAATGACAGTGCTGAGGATGGGGGCCTGGGGAAGGCTTGGCCGGGCTAGGAAGCATGCAATGTTCAGGAGTTGGGGGCCCCAAAGCTTTCTGGCTCTAAGCAATCCATTAGCCTGGGCCATGGGACTGCACACAGTGTGACCCTGCCCAGACAGAGGGCTGGGTCTGCACCTGGTTGCTCTCACTGCCTTGCTGTGCTACCACTGGCCCATGTCTGCCCTCTCTGGGCCTTGTCTCCAAATCCACACCACAGGGGAGAGCCCTCAAACCTTGGCAGGTTTTACCTTTGCAAACTCCAAAGGGCTGGGGTCCAGGGCTGGGTCTGACAGCCCTAGATCCCTACCCAGCTTTGCTTCTTCCTAGCTGCGTGACCTCACCTCTCTGAGCCTCAGTGCCCTCATCTGCGAAATGAGGACATGAATAATAAGGTCCCCTTGGTGGGGGGCTGTGAGGGTACAAGGAGCTGAGCAGTGCAAGTGCAGCACACTATGCTTATAGCTCTTGGTAGTCCAGAGTGGAGAAGCAGCTTGCGTGAGGTCACACAGCAAGATAAAAAGAACCATGAGGGTAGCTGCCCTTCGCTGAGCACTTCATGTTCATTATCTCATTATTCCTCACAACCCTTTGAGATAGGAATTATCACCCTCCCGTGGTAAATCAGGAAGGAGGCTCAGGGAGCAGGTGACTTGTCCTGGGTTCCTATTATCAGTGACAAGACTGGGTCCCAAACCCAGACCTCTGGTTCCCATCCTCAGGGCCCCTGGGTCTAGAGCACTGATGTGGGCCCTCAGGATCCATAGCTTAGGCCATGCAACGTCAGGCCACGGGGCTGCTCCCCAGGCACAGGACAGTCAGAGCGACGCACACAGGCAGCTTCGAGAACAAAGACTGAACAGAAGCACAGTGCAGACCACTCAGCAGGGGCTGGGCCTGGAGGTCTGTCCTCCTGGGTGGGAGTAGGGGCTCTCCCAAACGCACTGACCTTCTGGCTGCCCACCACCCTCACCTGGCTGATGCAGCTGGCGTCGTTGAGACTGTCGCTGACGGGGTTGTAGTCTTCCTCCCAGCTCGGACACTTGGAGGGCAGCGGCATGTCCACAGAATCCAGGCGGTCCAGGCTCCTGGTGGGGGTGGGGAGCAGACAGGGCTCAGTCCACCCATTGTTCAGCTTGGGAAACTGAAGTTCAGAGGGGAAAAGACTATCCAAGGTCATTCAGTGGCAGAGGAAAAAATGGAAGTCACTGCCAGTCTGATAACGATGGTGGTGGGGGGCGGGCAATGAACAAGGGAGCGCTCCCAGCTTTTGGAGGCCTTGTGAGGCTGCAGGGTGCAGGTGTACTTATTACACCTCGCCTGTCATATCCAATGCAGCCATGAGGTGGCAGCACAAGCTTGCTTTTGACAGGTTCAAACCTGAATGGCCCACAACCAGCTCAATTCTACAGCCCCTTCCCCTGCAGGTCTGGGGTAATTCCAGGGGTTGGGCAGAGGAGGTGGGGTTGGTCAAGACCCACAGCAATGACCTCAGACTAGGCCGCCCAAAGGGCATCAGTTTTGACATGATGTCACGTGGCCTCCACCAGGCCCCTGAAGGCTTACCAATTGTCACCATGGTCCCAGCTCTTCAATCTCTCTCACATCTACCTGACCCTGGGCCTCATCCCCCTCTAACCCCACACTCCCTGCCCCCCAGTGCTCTGGGGATAAGGTCCAAGCAGCCAACAGCTCAGGCTCGTGATATAGATGGGCTTGGACTGGAGTCCAGTTGCCTTGCTGGGTGACCCTGGACAAGTTATCACCCTTGTTTAAATGTCAGTTTCCTCACCAATTAAGCGGGGATGACACTGTGCCTGCCTGCCGGGGCCGTGAGGAGAAGGATTCAGTGATGCACATTGAGTGCACTGGGGCAGCAGACCCCAGAGCACAGCAAAGCTAACAGACGGCGCCCGCTACTATTATTACTATTGTCATTATTGATTCCCTCTTATTCAAGGCCTGTGCCCCAGTCCTGATCACCTCTCCAATTTTAACACTCACTGGCCATTCATAGAATTGCAGGATCTCAGGCCTAAAAGAGGTCTTAGAGATCCTCCAGCTCAGCCCCCCTCACTTAAAGGTGGGAAAACTGAGGCTCAGAGAGGAAGTGACCTGAGACGGGCCAGTGGTGTCCTGGATTTCCCCCTGCAGGCCACTCCCTGCCTTCCGCCCCAGCCAGAGAGGCTCCTGGCTTCTCCCCTCCCTGCCTCAGTCCTGCTGTCACCTGACCTGCTCCATTTCCTCTGTCTCAGTCCTCCCAAACTACCTCCTCCACGAAGCCGTGGGTCGTGCCCACAGTGGCCGGAGAACTAGGACTAAGCTTGTTTTCATGAGCTCTTCTGAGTCTTTCTTTTGTTTGTTTCTGACTTGCTGGTGTTTTTCTCCCTCAGCGGGCTTTGAATCCCCTACACCACGTTTCACCTGTTTTGTACTCATTCAATAGACTTTCTGTAACTTGCTTTGCATTCCTTTTTGTCCTAACTCCCATGGCGACTTCTGTATGTGAAAGCCTCACCTCTCTCTCTAACATTTCAATGGTTGCTCCCTGTGTGCACGTGTTCCATTTGTTCATGCTTTCCCTGACTCTCACAAGTCTTAAAGCAACAGGGTAAGGCTTGAACAGTGGAATTACAGGCAGAGTTGATGGGACAGGTGAAGGCTGTCTGTCTTCCTTTGACCTGCGAATTCTCTCTCCTCCCCAGTCTTGGAGGTCACCACAGGGATCAATTATAGGGACATGAGCAGAAGGGCCTCTGACCTTTCCTGGGCAGTGCTGGCATAAGTGGTGGGCATGGTTCTTCTAACCTGAAGTAGAGCATCCTTTGGAGCAGTTTCCCTGTGAGAGTGGAACTCACCTGGGGATGTGACTCCTACGGACAGGATTTACTTGGCCAGTCACTCTAGAGAGGCTATCCATCTAGTTTACCATAGGATTAGGCTCACCTGTGGTCAGGACTTAACTGTGCGAGGCTTATGGGGTGCTTTGCCAAATGAAGAGGCTCTCTAAAGTCAACTTAATCAAAGTGCAAGGGCCAACCTAAGGATGAGGACCTCAGGAAGGGGGCTAACCTGAAGAGGGGTTCATCTAGGGGGCCTGGATCTTTGTGGGCTCGGGTTCACCTGGATCTGAGGCAAGATTTATCTGTGGGGCTGGGCTCTCTGGGGACAGCTGAAAGGGAGGAAGGAGAGGTTTCCAGGGATGGGGCATAACTGTGAGGAGCTCACCTAGGGGGCAAGTCTTGCTTGTGAGCTTGTACAGAGCAAGAAGAATCTTCCCCAGGTGAGAGCACCTGCGCGGGTGTGGTTCACCTGAAGGGGCAGAGCTCCAATGGAATCTGGTTAACGTGTGGGTGGGGCTCCCACGATGGTGGGGCTCACTTTGAGAGGTGCACTTAGGGAGAACTCACAAGTGGCTGGGGTTTCTGGTGGGCGGGGCTTCCAGGGGCAGGGCTTGCCTGGAGGCGGGGCCCTAGGGAGAGGAACTGCACGCTCACCTGCGGGGGTTACTCTGCTCTCCTAGCGACTGTTGCGTGGCTCTCAGGTAGCTCTGGCGCCGCGCTGCAGTCTTGGGTGAGGGCTTGGGGCTGCCGCCAGACTCGTCGCTGTCCTCGTCGCCCATGGCCTTGATGTAGCTGCCGCTGCGCATGCGTCGGCACGGGATGTGGCCCTCCGCTGCGGTGTCCGCCTCACGCGGGGACAGCAGTGCAGTGCTCCACTCGCCGCCACCGCCGGGCACCTGGGGATGCATGCAAAGGCCTCAGCACACTCCGAGAGGACCGCCGGCCGCTCAGCCTCGGGCTCATCACCTGGGTCAGAGCTCCGGCCCTGAAGCTGTCTTGCTCCTCACCTAAGAGAGTTTGGCCTTCGGCGCTGGGTAATGCCATCGAAGCCTCCCAGCAGCCTGGCAGAGCCCTGGGCTGAGAAGGATAGCTGGGTTCCAGAACCGGCTCTGCCGCAGCTTCACTATGGGCCTTAAGCAAGTCCCTGCCCATTTTCGGCCTCAGGCTGGATCCCAGGGCCTGCACTGATCGCAAGGGCCTGCACTGCGGCTGCCTTTCTAAGTAGCCGTTGTGTTCCCTTCACTTCCCCTGCTATCTCAGAGGACGGCCGATGATGCCGCTACACAGATGAGAACAGCTGGCCTGAGGGAGGCCCCCAGACCTGACACCAAGAGCCTGGCCCTGGGATGGGGGAGGACGGGTCAGAGGACCCTGGCACATCAGTTTGGGTGTGGAGGTCTTCCAAGCCAATTACAGTCCTACATCCCACTGGTCAGTAAACTGAGGTGCCAAGGAGCTGGCTTTCAGGGTGGCGCAGCCGCTCGGTAAGCTGGAAGACGCTGAGTTTTTCCCATCCGAACCTCAGGGACCCCACCCTGCCTGTGGAAGGGGGTTGTGATAAGGGCAAGTGAGGTCACAGCTGTGAAGGCAGCTCTAGTCCCTAGTGGTTACAGCGTCAGAAACCAACAGAGGGGACCTCCTCTGTCTTTCCAAGGCCAGGCTCTGCCAGCTGCTCCAGGGCAGCACCCACAGCCTACGCCCCTGGTTCATCTAATACACACAGGCATGTACACACAGTGGACGTTCACCTCGCGACGCATGAGTACGCACACCTCAGCCCCAGGACGGAGGAAACAGGCCTCATCAGGTGTATGTATCTGAGAGGAAGCACCCTTTCTCATGCAATACCCATCTCTCCAAGGACACAACCCAGCAGCCCCTGCATTGTGTATATACCCTTCAACATGCACACAACATAAACACAGGGCATATTCACACACCTCACGTACATGCTAGCCACCACGGCACCGTGGACATATTTAAACATGTGTCCAGCTCACCATGTATATTTCTGTTCAACACATGCAGAGGGCACGCCCTCACTATCTCTACTTCATCACGGATGCCCAGGTACATGTTTCTCAGTGTACACAACATACCCATTCTTCACCAGCTGCACAAAAGCACACTCCCCAAATCACCATGGCTGCACAGATACCACATTCTTCTTGGCGCCCGCATTACCAGTGGCCAATTCCTAGCTAAGGGAGAGTTCCTCTCTGGGACCCCCACCCGATAGGCTCCCCTCAGTCTTCCCAAGCCCCCTTCCCCAGCTGACTGCCCAGCCAGACTCGAGAGTCTGCACATTCTACCCCCCCAAACCATTTGCTAGTCCAGCCTCCCTACCTCTCTCCTCTTGTCCTTTGGGAAGGTGGCCTTGTATATTTCTGCTCAGTATCTGTTACTACCTCAGCCCCCACCCACCTGTCTCCCATCACCCAAGCAGGCAACACAACCTCAGAACCTGCAGGGACACCCTTTCCAGGTGTTTCTGCAGCATTTTTCTCATGATCAGACCAACCATACCATTTTGAGAGGAGGCCAGATCACACAACACTATTTCTAAACTGGGAAGTGGATTGAGAGCCAGAAAAGCCTTACATATATAAAATACTGCCTAGATCTCATTTTCTCCTTATTAAAAAAATAGCCTTTTCCCTTTGTCTCATTGCCTTTGGAATTTTACATGGAATGACAAGAACTTGGGGCTTTGTCAGGCTTTGATGTTCATCTGGCTCAGAAATGCACGCAATGCGTTCCTGAAGGCTGGCCGGGCCCACACTGACACCGCCCCCAGGTATGCCAGAGCACTACCTCCAGAAGCGGCCTCTTCCACCTTGACGTATGCTAAAGTCTGCTCCCGGGAACTTCCACCCACACCTTGGGCTCTGTCACTGTCCCTACCCTTGAGAAACCTGGGGGATGTGTAGCAGCAGAGATGCCGGAGCCTTCTGCCATTTTCCTTGAGTGTGGCCTTGGTGCATAATAAGTGCCTCAATAAACACTGACATTTGAAAGAATAAAGCCAGTCCCCAAACTGGGTTAGGGCCTCTGCACTCCTGCAGCCCTCCATGCTTATCTCTAGAACATTCTGTTCACACTGACGTGACTGTTCATGTGCCCTTCTCTCCCAGCATCCTGATAATCAGGGCTATGTCTTATTTATCTCTAGCTCTGTTCACTTAAGTGTCCATCTGTTTCTCTACCCATCTCTCTTCTCACATTTCCTGAGCACTGCCACTATGCCAAAACCCTTCTTGGGCTTTGGGGACACACGACTGCACCAGATATGGTCCCTGTCCTCAAGGAGCCCTCAGTCTAGTGGGAGTAGCATGCAGGAGGCCAGCAATTAGAGTACTATGCAATTGGTCCTTTGAGGTGGGTAGATGGTACAGCTTCCGGATTTGTCTTCTAAAGGGCAGGGACATGTTTTGGTTTCTACTCAGGGCTGATCTCAGAAGGGCCCTAACCAATGTCTGCTGAAAGCATGACCAGTGGAAGGAAACCCCAGTTCCCAGGCGAGTAACAGAGGCCTGGGTGAAGCAACTTTCCAAGTGAATCTGTGATACAGTTAGGCCTCGCGACTGTGCCTTCCTCATACCCCTCACCCCACCCTGCCCCTGGAAGGGACCCACCTGCAGGTAGTGGTAGGCTAGACCCTGGTGGCAGGATTTGGATTTTAGCAGGCTCTTATCCAAGGTGGCTGAGGTCTTCTGGCAGACCTCGTGGGCATGGCTGAGGGTCAGAGTGGACCACGAGCCCCGCTTGACATAATTGGTGTCGGTGCCCACCCCAAGGCTGGGGCAGGAGGCCGGGGGTGTGGGTGGGGGTGGTGGGGCGGTCAGCTCAGCGGTATTGTTCTTGGCGGCTTTGAGCATGTGCCCGCTGATGGTGTTGTAGGCGTGCATGAAGTAACGCGGCTGGCTGCGCTCTGCCTGGCGGCCTAGCGTCATCAACCCAGAGGCAGGCCCACTGCTGCGGAAGGCACCCCCTTCGCCGTCCAAGTTGTCGTCAGAGCTCCACCAGCCCGAGATGTTGGAGCGGCTGCGCCGCTTGGGCTCCCCAGCCTTGGCCCGCTCCTTGCTTTTGGCCCTCCGGCCTTTGCCGTCCTCCAAACTACCTTTCTTGCTGCCATTGGCACCAATTTTGCCTGCTGTGCCCTCCAGGGAGGGTGCCTTGGTGAAGAAGAGCCTCTGGACTGAGTGGACCAGGTGGCGGATGCGACCAGGACTCTCACCACGGGCCTTGGCCTCACCGCGGGGGAACTGGAGAGTGCTGAAGCCATCGCGGTGGATGGGCAGCTGCTTCTCAAACTGGTCCAGGAGGTTGGCGGGCAGCCGGTTGATCTTGGTGGCCTGGGCATGGCTGGGGAAAGGGCTCTCTTCTGGCACCTCGAAGTGGGAGTTGTAGTGGATGCGGGGGAAGGTACTGCTCGGTGGCGGCAGCTGGTTGTTGAGTGGGAAGAGACCATCCCCTGGAAGAGCATTCTGCCCAGGGAAGCGAGCCTCGCGGGCAAAGGCCTCTGTGGGCGACAGCAAGTAGGGGTTGCGGTCAGGCCCTGCAAACAGGGGCTCGTGTGGTGGGTCCAGGCTGTCAGAGAGGTGGCGGGGGCGGCTGTCACCGAGGCCTTTCATGATCCCGGCCCTTGGGGCAGGGGCCGTTGCCCTAGCGGGGTGCCTGGGTCACCTCTCCCAGGCAGCAGCTATCCTGGGGAGAGAAGACAGAAAGAGGTCAGCTGGATATAGAAGAGACAGCGTGCTGGGAAGGTCGGCCAGACCCCCACATACGGCAGGGTTAGGAGGATTTCTAAAGAGTACTGGCCGGCCCTTAACCTTGCGGGGCAGAGGACAAGAATACAAGTGGAGGCCCACACACCATGTATATGAATAAAAGGTACAACTCAGGCTAGCAAACTGTTAAACAAAATAATGTTCTACTCTCCTACCTTGACGAATTATCTTCACCAGGTTCGAACTCAGAAGACTTCTTGGCCTCCTGCGAATTCCACGGGGGAACGTGGTGGTGGAGGGGAGCTGCCTGCCTGTCTTTTGCCTCCCATCTCTGACTCTGTCCCTCACCATAAGCCTCCCTCATGTGTGCACCCCAAGCTCACTCCACAGCCACCCCTCAGGTCTAGGGATGGTCCCACTGGCAACGTAGGCCACCCACGGGAAGATCCCATGCTGATCCTGGAATTAACGGTCATTTGGACAGGGAATTCCAGTGTCCCTAGTATCCAGAGTGAGGTCTAATTAGGGGATGTAGACTCCTGGTGGGCATGTCCACTTGGCCCCGGAACACCCCTTGCTTCATGGGGAAGAACATGATTGAAAGAGTGGGGTCTAGGGCAGGGGACCCTCATTACTGGGGTCTGAGGGCAGTACTACCCAAATCTTTATTTTAGCAGTGGAATCCTTATGTCAAATGTAAACCCTCTGTAAAAACCTGCTCTATCCTCAACAACGGTCTACAGAGTGTAACCTCTGGGCTAAGATGCTGGGGGCTGCAGACATCAGAGAGGCCAATAAGCCCACCAGCCCACCATTTCCAACTGAGATGAATCAATGACAGCCAGCCAGGAACAGAGTCCTCAGAGGTGCTACAGGAGCACGTGTATCTGACTGCGTGGAGAGGGGAAGGTCTCAGGAGAGGGTGGCATTTAAGCGGAACCACTGTACCTCAGTTTCGCCATCTGTAAAATGGGGGCAGTTGGACTATCTGCGTCTTCCAGCCAGGGCCATTCTGGAAATACCAGTCTTACACTTAGGAAAGTCCCTTTCCTTTCTGGGCCGTGGTCTTCCCATCTCTACCATGGAGCAGAAGGGAGGTCAGGGAGGTTTCTAAGCCCGGGATCCCACTGGCCCTGCTCAGAGGAGTCAGGCTTGGTCTGGCTTGGAGCAGAGCAAGAGATGGCAAGGGTAGTGGGGGTAGAGCTCTCAGAGGGGCTGGGCCATGTCAGAGTGGATGGGCTCTGGCTAAAACCGAGTGTGGGAGGCAGGATAATGTCTCCCAAACGTGCCCATGTTCTAATCCCCAGAACCCGTGATTATGTTACGTTATGTGTTAAAAGGGCCTCTGCAGACATGATTAAGGACTTTGAGATGGGCAGATTATCCTGGATTGTCTGGAAGGGTACAACCTAATCACCTGGGTCCTTACAGGTAGGAGACATAAGGGTTGGAGTCAGAAGGGGATGTGATCATGGAAGCAGGGGTCAGGGTCATGAGCCAAGGAGTGCCGGCAGCCTTTGGAACCTGGAAGAGGCAAGGAGTCAGATTCTTCCCTAGAGCCTCCAGAAGGAAGGCAGCTGTGTGTCTCATTTTGGACCTCTGATCTCTAAAACTGTAAAATAATAAATCTGTGTTCTTTCAAGCCACTACGGTTGTGGTAATTGGTTATAGCAGCAATAGGAAACTAACACACCGAGCATGGGGTCGGGTATCCCAGACCCCTTCCCACCTCTCAGAGCAGCTTTTAAGGCACGCCCCAGACCCCCCAAAACACGACATAAACACTGGCCTCGGTGAAGCCCTATCTTACAGATGGGGAGCCTGAGGCCCTCAGTGGAGAAGAACTTCTCCAAGATCATACAGTAGGTCCAGTGGTTGAAGCAGGACTGGGGCCCACACTCTTCCTATTCTGCTTTACAACTGTCACCCCAACCTGGCTGGTCCCAAGACTCTCAAGGATCTGAGAATTATTTCCTTGGAATCGGCCAGTTTCATGACTCACAGTGCCTAGGCCATCCCCCGAGACTGCTGTAGAGTCCTAGAGAACACGCATCGAATTCTTCCCCTTCTCCGCCAGACTCCCTGTGGCTCTAGGAGCCTGATGGACCCCGCTCCTGGAGACCAGAGCACGTTAGTGATGGCCGCTGTGGCTGAGCAGCCCCCTTGGAAGCATTTCTGCGTCCACGAGGACGCTTGTCAGAATATTTATCCCCAGCCTGAAGAGGAAGTCCGCTGATTTGTATCTTTATCTTCATTAGACCATATCCTCACAACAGCCACATGAGGCAGGAGACTCTTATGTTCGTTTAACAGAGGGGGAAACTGAGGCTGGGAGAGGGGTTATCGTCAAGGTGACATAGGTAACGCAGACAGTCAAGGATCCCCCTCCACTCCAGCCAGCAGCAGCTCCCTCCAGGCAAACGTCTTCTTGAAGACAATTTCAGGAAAATGCAAAACCACCCCCACAACCTCCTGCTCCCCAGCCTTTTCTTGGCCTCCTCGCATCCCCTCGGGGCCACAGTGACCTCTGGACTTGGGGGCCAGCCTCTTGGCGTTCCTGCTGGAGAACGGTGTGTGCAGCAATATGTCCTTGATGCCACTCAAGAAAGGCCAGTGATACTGAAAATAGAACATGGTTTGCAAATACAGCCCCACTAGCTAGGCAGGGGCCTGACTTCCTAGAAATGCCGCGTGGTAGGGAGGGCTGGTCACCAGGAACAGGAGATAGCCACAGGCCCTGCCCCAGAAGTGCATACCATGCTCCGTTCTCCCAGCCCAGGGCACATTCTCCAGCCCTCCCAGGGAGAAGTTGGCTTCCATCAGACATCACAGGTACTCCCGATCCCGGGAAGCCAGATTTGCTCCAAGGGGACCATGTGAGCCTGGGCCCATGGCCACCTCCCACAGCCTCAGGCTGTGGGTTGCCAAATGGGGCCAGGAGGAGGAAGTGAGGGAAGGTTCCCCAGGACCTGTTAAGTGTTGGCTTGTGCTGTTCCCTGCGGGGCAAACCCTGCCCTGAGTCCTGGTGGGCTTGACTGGGAAGGACCCTCCCCTGGCTTGTCGGGGAAGGAGTCACACAGGTATCTGCCTTGGGGGATTACAGGAGGACGAGTGGGGGCTTCTACCCCCAGGGAGACCTCCAGAGACCAGCTAGATACGTTAATGGCCACAAGTGACCTCTCAACAGCTTCCTGTGACTGGGACCTCATTGTTAAGAGTCTATTTCTCTGGCTTCTGGGGCCATTAATATCTACCCTTCTACCCACCTTAAATGCCGGTACATACCAGGACCTCGGGCAGGCCCACAGTGTCCCTATATCAGTAAAATGCTTCAACGTCATCCAGTGGGGGCTCAAGCCAGACCCATGGGCAACTCCTTGAATTCATCCTTCTCCTGACCTCCCACATCCTTCGCCTAGTAACAGCCCCCAGTGTGTCTGGCAAATGATTCTACCACAGTCTCGCATTCTCTGGTTTAGGTGGAGCCAGTCCTATCCCAGAACCCCAGGGCTAGACACATCACCTAGCCCCAGCCAACCAGAGCCCTGCATCCCTGAGTACTGATTGGCTCGGAGATGGTAACGGGATCCTCACTAGCCAATGAAAATGTCCCTGGGATTATGGCTGAACTTTTGGAAAAAGAGGTGCCCTCCTTTCTGCTAGGGCTGCTGTGCTTAGTAGAGTGTCAGCCTGGAAACCTTGGTCAAGATCTTGCCTGATGTCTCAGATATGAGAGTCAAGAGACGTTCTGTTCGAGTCTGAATTGGGTTTGTGTGTCTTTCAACAAGAACCTGACTGATACTGGCCTCATGTCCATTTGGTCACTACAACAGTGGCTGTGGGTGGCCCACCCATATCCTCTGTGGTCTCACTGCTGTGGTACCCAACAGGCTGACTTCCAGCTGTCAGCATCTGCATTCCTGTGGGGGCTCAGGGGACTCCCTCTTGCAGCGAGCCTGTGCTGCTCGCGGGTGGCCATGACCTGCAGGAGCTGCCAGAGAATGAACAATCCCCCACCTGGCTGCCGTCTCAACCAGTGACTTTTGGGGAGTTGGTGTATAAATACCCCAGCTATTCCACCCCTCTGGTGGGACAACTGAGGGATGGGCTCTATGCTGACTCCTGGAGCTGCCCATTGGGACTGAGCTCCAGCTGCCCACAGTGGTCACTTGCTTGATAACGCTCCTTTCACTGGCTGCCCCCCCCCCGCCTTACCTCCCCTTCCCACACTGTGCTGCCTACTCTCGAATGAAGTACTTGCACTTGAGTCCTTGTCTTGGGCTTGCTTCTGGGGAACCCCAACTAAGACAGTCACTGAGTCGCAGTGATTCTGCCTTAGTTATGTTTCCTGATGGCATCCCCTCCCGGTAGCCTCTGGCTCTGTCACTCCCACCCCTCACCTGGACAGCGGGGGTCCAGGATACTCTCTTTTCTTTAACACTTCGCTCACCTTTTTGAGTTGGAACTTTAATTCATCTCCTGTCTGACTTTCTTATATCTAATAAATATGTCTTTGGAAAGGTGATACATTTCTCCAAGTGCTCATCTGGTTGCATCTCATAGATTTTATTTCCCCACAGATTTTTTTGTCCCTTAAAAAAGAATTGAGGTGAAATCCACATAGTATTAACCATTTTAAAGTGTATAATTCAGTGACATTTTAGTATATTCACAATGTGGTGT
The DNA here is from genome assembly GCA_004026545.1 of Mormoops blainvillei. NCBI lineage: Eukaryota > Metazoa > Chordata > Mammalia > Chiroptera > Mormoopidae > Mormoops > Mormoops blainvillei. The sequence continues at coordinate 11,459 of PVJD01004738.1, read as the reverse complement.
AACCACTACCTCTATCTAGTTCTGAAACATTTTCTTAATCCCGAAAGAAAATGCTGTACCTAGTAAACGGTTACTCCCTGTTCCCTCCTCCAACTCCCTGTTCCAGCCCCTGGCAACCACCAATCTGCCCTCTGTTTCTATGGATTTGCCTATTTCCCATAGGTCTTATTTTTATTGGAGATATATATATATAATATCACATAAAAGTTGCCATTTTAACCATTTGTAAGTGTATAGTTCGGTGGCATTAATTACAGTCACAATGTTGTACAACTACCACTATTATCAATGTTCAAAATTTGTTCATCAGCCCAAAGAGAAATTCTACAACCATTAGGCAATAACTCCTTATTCTTCCTCCTCCCTGAGTCCTTGGATTAGTAATTTCTAATCTACTTTCTGTCTCTACTAATTTGCCTATTCTAGATATCATATAAGTGGGATCATGCAATACTTGTTCTTTATTATCTGGCTTATTTCACTAAGCATAACGGATTCAAGGTTCACCCACGTTGTAGCATAGATCAGACCTTCATTCCTTTTTATGGCTGAATAATATTCCATTGTATGCACTCATATATGCCATATTTTGTTTGTCCATTCATCTACTGATGGGCGTTTCGGTTTTTTCTATCTTTTAGCTGTTATGAATAATGCATACAATGAACATTGGCATACAAGTATCTGTGTGAATCCCCACTTTTAATTCTTTTGGGTAAATACCTAGGAATGGAATTGCTGGGTCATATGGTAAATCTGTGTTTAATTTTTGGAGGAACTGCCAAACAGTTTTCCACAGTGGCTGCACCATTTTACATCCCTCTAGCAATGTGTGGGGTTCCAACTTCTCCAACACTTGTTCTTCTCTTTTCATTTTAAAATATACCCAACCTAATAGGTGTGGACTGCTATCTCATTGTGGTTTTGATTTGCATTTCCCTGATAACTGATGATGTTGAGCATCTTTTCATGGGCTTATTGGCCATTTGTATACCTTCTTTGGAGAAATGTATATTAAGCCCTTTGCTCCCTTTTAATTGGGTGATTTGTCATTTGTTGTGTCATTTTAGGAGTTTATGTATTCTAGATATTAAGCCCTTATAAGATATAAGATTTGCAAGTATTTTCTCCCATTCTGTCCCTACAGGTTTTTAATAGGTCGTGTTTTCCACCTTTTCCTGGACCAGCCACTCACTCTCTCCTTCCTCATCAGCACTGATGGCCTTCCTTCCTCCAGCATCCCCTGGCCTTTCAGCTCCACAAAGAACATGAGTCCATGGTCCCATAACCTCCTTGTGGGCGAGGGCTGGTTCTTCTCACCGGAGGGGCAGAGGAGTGAGAAAGGGTCTGCAGATGGGTAGGGAGGGGATGCTGTAATGGCTGCCTAGGTCACCCCTTCAGGACTGCGGCTGCTGACAGTGCATAGCTGGGTACCTGCTAGGACTTGCTCTTAGCCAAAGGGAGATGCCTCACCAAGGTAACGCTCCTTCCCCAGGGGCAGCCTGAGCCCAGTAACTAGTTGATGTGTGGGCACCAAGGCCTGGCTGTCTTGCCCAATTCACAACAACCCTAAGGGGCTGTCCCAGCTCCAGAGCTCCCTACGGGATTAGCTGAGGCCTTTGTTGTAACCACACCTCCCTTCAACTGCCCCCTCTGCCCTATCCTGCAACCTTCACCTGTCACAGGTATTCCCAAGGGGCTTCCCATGCAAACCGCAGAGTGTTTCCTGACCCTAAAACAAGATGTAACTGGGTTCTACAATACTTTTTTCCCTCCTTACCACAGGACATTGGGTGATGTAATTACCTCTCCCAAGCCCCAATTTCCTCTTCCTATAACATGGGGATGATGACTATTCCTTTGCAAGGTTTTTATAAGGATTCATTGTGATGTCCCATGGAAAGCCACTGGCACTTTGGTGCTCAGTAAATATCAGTCACACGCCCCGCCTCACCTCACAGTGCTCCCTGGGGATAGGCCAAGGCTTCCAGTGTAGGGATGCTGCCTAGCACAGTGGAAAGTGCACGCAGCTGGACCTAGATTCAAGGCCTGGCTCTGCTCTGTACTTGCTGTGGCCTTGGACTGATCCCGCTCTCTGGGCCTCAGTGTCCATCTCTAAGCAGTAGAGGGTTTGAGTGAGGGTGGGCTGGTCATCTTGTCACACTGATTCCTCTGAGCTCCTTGGTCAGGGTACCTGAAATCCTGGGTGTCAGTCCCTCAGCCACCCAGCACCCAGGGGTGGCAGGAGCCTTACCTTGGGGAGGTCTTAAAATAGGCAGGCCTCAACCTTGCAGGGAAAGCAGCTGCTGCCTTGGCTCCCCTCGTCTCTGAGCTATACTTAGGTCCATCCGGGCGCCCATAATTACCTCTCATTAATATAAGCCTCATTGCCCTCATGGAAACGTGGAGAAACCAGCGGAGCTGCTGCCTCCCTGGGAGCCCTCCCTGTCCCACGGTGCCTCTGTGTGTGCAGCCGCTATGCCCATCTGCACAGAGCGGGGCCTCCTTGCCCCATCCCAGCGCATCCTGGAACCAGAGTTGGCCTGTGACCACAGGAGAGCTAACTGGGGACGACGCCAGGAACAGAACCCAGCATGGCTCTTTCTGAAGCAAAACCCACCTGATTGTGTCATTTTCCTAATCTAGAACCTTCTGTGGATCCTCTTCCCTCCTCAGTACAAACACCTTGGTGCGGCCGGCAGTCAAGGCCCTGGCTGATCTAAACCCAAACCCTTTTTCAGACATTACCAATCCCATTTGTCTTCTTCACAGCCCCTCCCTTTAACCAGCCCAGATGTCTTACTATTTCCTCCTCATATCTTCTGTATTTGGTGCTATTAGAGAGGCTGTTTTTGTCTAAGGTTGTATTAACAGAGATAGAGAGTCTAACCGAAGGGAGGGGATAGTCCTGTCTGATGCTGAGTGTTGCTGTTAAGAGAAAGTCAGATGACTAGAGTGGGGTGTAGGAGGGTGAGCTGAGTGGCGAATGGCTGGAAAGGATGTGGGTGGAATGGCCAAACATTCTCGTATATTCACAGCAGTCCATGGAGGACACAGCCACTGCCGGAGGCCTCTGAAGGGATGAAGTGTGGAAGGGAAAGGATGGGCTCTGCGGGGCCCCCAGGGTCTTGGTGCTCCCTGGGGTAGGGACAGGGGTAGAAGTAGAGAGAGACAGGCTGTGTCACACTGTGACTTCATCTCTGGGTACCCATCCAATTCTCCTTCTTCTTCTCTTGCCACACCTGCCCCCTCTCTTGCCGGCCTCTCCTCCTCTGACCTCTAAGCACTAGAAGAACTGGGTGCTCTGCTTCTCTCTACACTCTTTCTGGCTGATCTCATCCAAACTCGTGGCTTAAATACCACCTATATCTGACAACTCCTAAATTTACATCTTCCGCTCGATCTCTCTCAAACACCAGACTCATATGTCTAACTGCCTCCTTGACATCTTGCCCTGGGTGTCTGACAGGCCCAAAATCCAATGCCTGATCTCCTACCCACCCTGACCTGTTCCTCCCATTGTCTGCCCCAATTCAGCTCATGACAACGTCATCCTCCTGCTTGCTCAGGTCAGAAACCTTGAAATCATCCTTGACTCCTTTCTCCCCCCTCCTACCCCACACTCCATTCAACAACAAATCCTTCAAAAACAACCCCACCTTCAACATGTCCCGGAACCTCACTGCATTCACAGCCCTGCTGGGGGCCAAGTCCCCGTTGTCTCTCACCCAGGCAACAAGATTCCCATGGCTCTCAGACTAAAAGTCAGCTTTCTTACTTCTCTTACTTCTTCTTGCCTTTCAGACCTCATTTCCTGCCCCTGCTCCCCTCTGTTCCTTGGCAAGGCATCTTGGGGCTTTTGCTCTTTCTGGTAAGTTTGCCTGAAAAGCTCTGCCCCTCCCCCACGCCGACCCCACAAACTGCTCCTTCACTTCATACAGGCCTTGGTGCCTAGGCTACCTCTGCAGAGAGACTACCCAAGGCAGCCCCTCGCCTGCCAGCCCTCTCTGTGGTAGCACCTGGATTTATGTCCAATGGGACCTAGAACAGCAGGGACAGGGTCTGTCTTTGTCACTGCTCTGTCGCCAGCACCCAGCACAGGGCCTGGACACAGTAGAAGCTCGTAAGGCTTTTGCTAAATGGAAGAGTGGCAGAAGGTCTTAGGGTGCCTAGAATCGAGGCACAAAGTAAGGTCATTACTGGGTGTTAAGTTTTTGGCTCAAGCTAGTCATAGTGACCCTTTATTGAGCACTTTATACACGGTGCTTCCCATACGTGACCTCATTTAATCCTCACTTGCAGGTCTCCCTTGTGGGGATGATGAGTCCAGCATGGCAGTCTCCCACCAACATGCACCCTGGGGCCTCCCACCTCCTGGCTCCTGGTATTTGTGTTCTTGTGAAGAGGCCCCGTCTCCAACGGGAACAGGCTTGACTGTGTAACCAATGGGATACTGTGGAAATGACCGAGCGTGACTTCTGAGGTAGGTCAGAGCATACATGGCTGCTCCTACCCTCTTCTCCTGGCTCACCAGCCCTGGGGGCCGTCAGCTGCCATGCCGTGAGGGCACTCAAGCAGCCCAAAGGAGAGGACCACGGTGGGGAGACACTGAGGTTGCCAGCTGCCAGCCAGCACTAACCTGCCCGCCAAGTGAGGAGCCACCGTGGAAGCAGATCCTGCAGCCCCGGCTGACAGCTGGATGGCAGCCTCATGAGAGGCCCTAGGCCACCCACTGAGGCTGCTCCTGGGTTCCTGACCCTCAAAACTGTGTGAGATAATTCATGCTGATTGTTTTAACGTGCTACCAAGTTTTGGTATAATTTTTTTTATGCAGAATCAGGTAACTAGTGCACCCATGTTACAGGACAAAAAGCAGTTCGAATGGCTGAAGTCAGTAGGTTCCACCGTTTCCACAGCCGGTAGGGGGTGGAGTCCGGTGTGACTCAGTCTGACTCCTAAACCCACATTCTACAGCCTTTCGCACCGGACTGAGACTCCAGGGTCTTTTTCATCTATGGGAGCGCCGTTATCCTGATGGATTCAAGTCCAAATTGTGTCCATGGCAACTGTTTGAAAAGCATGACATTCAATCAGCCGGTTGTTTGGTCAACAAGATAGCAGGCAATGGCTTGAGCAGATACCCTAGACTGGGCTGCTGGGTACATGTGGCCAGCACTGTCCCCAGGCCCCCTCTTCCACTTGTTCCTGTGTCTCCATCCTGACAGTGGATTCTAAACACAGGGTCTAGGATGTGGGTGTTGCAGCTCCTCTGGGGGGAGAGGTGCCAGTTTGGGCCTGAGGGACTTGGTGGGGACAGGGCTGCTTACCAGGACTCTCTGAGACCATGCCGAATTTAACCCTGTCTGTCCTTAGCTGAGGATTCAGGGGTCACACACACCCCGACCCCAACTCAGCACCCATCTTTGTGTTACAGACACCAGAAAGAGAGGCAAAAACACAGACCTAGAACCTCAGAACACAGGGGCTACAGAGGCATCCTTTCAAAACTCCGAAGAGAATCTCTTCACCCAGGTCCCTTAAACCCCTTCGAGGTCTGTCTCCTGGTCCTCAGGCAAAATGCCAGCCTCCTCACTCGTTACTTCTCCAGCGACCCCCAGCTCTTTCCTGCTGCGGGACCTTTGCACGTGCTGTTCCCTCTACCTGTTCTTCCCTTCAACTCTTCAGTTATCTGGCTGCTTCTTTCGATTCCAGTCTCTACGCAAACATTGCCTCCGGAGAGACCTTTCCTGATCCCTGTTTCTAAGATGGTTCCTCCATCCCACCCTGCTCTCTCGACCCCTTTTTTAATTTCCTTCAAAACACTTATCATGTTCTCTAGTTACCTGCTTGGTTCCTTGTGTACTTGATTAATATCTGTCTCTCCATGCTCTGTGGACCCTAAGAGTTGGGGGACCATGACCGTTTCATTTTCTACTGTATCCCCAGTATTAAGCACAGTGTGATCACATAGTAGGCGCATAATAAGCAGCTGTTAAATGAATGAGGTAGTCAGACAGACAGAGCCTCAGGGGGAGAAGAACCAGAGAGGGTTGGAGCTACCCGAGGAGAGGGGAGGGAGTTAGTTGTTGGGCTGTCCCAGATCCATTTCTCATTTCTTCTCCAAGTCGGGGTCCCAGATGGGCTAAACTGGTGTTTCTATTCTCCAGAACCTTCCTGAAAACACTGCCCCAAGCCTCTTTCCTTGCTTAATATCCTTGAGGCTCAGAAGAGATGCTCCCTCCTCTAAGAAGTCTTCCCTGACCTTGCAAATGAGGGTAAGGCCTCCTCTGGGCTCCCTGTGATGGGAGCACCACCCTAAGGAGTCACAAATAGTCCCGAGTGACCCTCTGTGCCAGGAGCAAGGACCCTGCACAGAGACAGCACTTCTAAATGTTCACGCACGAAGAGGGTGACATATATCCTGGTTTGCTCAGGTTTCACCTGTTGTGCTGGAGTCCCTGATGACTAGTGCCTATGTCATTCTGAAAAGTGTCATGGTTTAGGTGACGAATTCAGTGCTCACCCCGTGCTAGAAGGAACCGGGGGCACAGGCAGAGGAAGAGGGATCTGTGGCTGAGATGGAGTTAATGAGGTTTGATCTGAGCTTCTTCTTCACATTCCCAGACCAGGACACCCTCGGTCCTCACCTAGGAAAAGGTTGGGTTGGGAGGATGAGAGAATGGTGACCGTGATTTCCCCCTACCCCTCCACTTCCAGGCCTCACCTGGGGGCCACTACTTGACACTCCAGGCCTGCCCATCCTGCTCCAGCCACGCCCTGCGTGGCCCCAGGGAGGGTGCACACAGCACTGGGCGGCAGGTAGGGTAGTATGGAGAGTGAGAATGTGGCTCTGGAACCAGCCTCCTCAAGTTTGAATCCTGGTGCTGTGTGACCTTGGGCCAGTTACTGGACCTCCCTGGGTCTAGTATCCTCAAAGGGCTGTTGGGAGAGATTTGAACGAGTTAACCAGATGGGTTGCCCAGCACCTGGCACACCATGAGTGTTCCACAAGTGTTCGCTGATGCAACCCTGACCAAGGGGACCCACCTGCAGGCAGAGTCCCTATCTAGCTGCTTAAAAGTTCAGACGAGGGAATGGGGTTTGGCCTGGATCACACAGCATGTTGGTGGCAGCTGAGACTTGAGCCCAGGCCTTCCGACTTCTAGGCCAGTTCTCTCTGGAGGTGTTACACCAACAAGGGCTGGGTGTGTTCTGGGCTGTGGGCACTTTCTGAGTGGTCCTCGCCCCTCCTCATGGCCCCAGAACCCAACTGTCTAGGCTTGCTCTAGACACTTAATTAAACTTAAAATAGAATTAAATTAAGGAAGAGTTCAGTTTCTCAGTTGCATTAGCCGTGCTTCCAGTGCTCAGTGGCCACATTGGCTAGTGGTTACCAGACGTACAGTGCGGCACAGGTTTCCAGCTGCACAGAGAGCTCTGTGGGACGGTGCCGGCCTCTGACTTCATCACTGCATGTGGCCATTGCCCGTGATGCTCACGTGCGACTGGAGGGGAATAGTGATGGGATCTCTGTCCTCGGCAGCCCCATAGAAACCTCTGTAAAGCCTAAGAATTGGGGCATGTGGCTCAGCACTGAACCTGTCGTACCTCATCCAACCCTCTCATGCCACGCTTTGCTGACTGGGCTCAGGCAGGGCCTGGGACTCGCCCAAGGTCACAGAGCAGGTGGAGGCTCCAAGGGGCTCAGGTCTCCTGACTGCGCTGGCTGCGCCTCAGCACTCCTCTGCTCAGACTGGACAGTCAGCATGCTTGGCAGAGGTGTTGGTCCACAGAAACGATTTTTTGCTGATGAACAAAAGCCAAAAACCTGCCCTGGAGTGATGGTAGGGGACAGCTGGCCACAACTGCAAAGTGGGCTCCCATCAACCCCAGGAACTGCTCCCTGGTCACCACTGGGATGACTATAGGACAGGGAAAGGGGTGGGGGCAAGGTTCACCTCCCTGTCCCCTTCCAGCAGGGTCTGGAGGGACCTCAGTTATCCCCAGCTGCCATTGCAAAGCAATATTTATTGTTGTGCTCATGGGGGCTGGGACCCTTGGTCCTGGCTGACTGACTCAATGTGTGGCCTCAGGCAAGTCACCTCCCCCATCTCAGTTTTCTCATTTGGAAAATGGAGATGATTATCCCAACCAAGTGGGGCCCTTGTGAGGGCCAATGGGACTAGCTAGATGTCAGCTCTGAGGTGCTAGGGGAGGGAGGATGAGAACCGGTGTTGGATCCCATTCCACTTGGGTTAGAATTCAGCTCCACCTCTTCCCAGAGGTGTGACTTTATGCAGGTCAGCCAGCCTTTCTGAGCCTCAGTTTCCTCACCTGGAGAGTATGGATTAGATACTTCACTTGCTACATAATGGAATATTATTCAGCCATAAGAAAATTAAGTGCCGATACAGCATGGATGAACCTTGAAAACATTACATTACATGAAAGAAGCCAGACACAAAAGCTCACATATTGCATGGTTCCATTTATTTGAAATGCCCAGAATAGTTAAATTAATAGAGACAGGAAGTAGACCAGTGGTTACCGGGGGATGGCAAGAAGGTGGAGGGAGGAGTGATTTTTTAATGGATACAAAATTTCTGTTAGGGATGATGGAAGAGTTCTAGAAATAGAGAGTGGTGATGGCTGCACAACATTGGTAATATACTTAATGCCACTGAACTGTACGCTTTCAAGGGTTAAGATGGCAAATTTTATGTGTATTCTACCACAATTTAAAAATTAAGGTTTTTCACTCGGAGGGTGTTTGTGAACTTCATGCCTGCAGAGCACCCAATAAAGCTTTTGATTAGTGCTCAATAAAGAGGAGCTGTGGTTGTTACAGGAACCCCCAAAAGTCTTTTCAGACTTTTCTGAAGCTTATTGATCAAGTGCTTCCTACTTCACATGAATCGTTTCATTGAATCCTCATATCAGCCCTATGGCGTGCACCCCGTTGTTAGGCCGATGTTACAGAGGCAGAATCGAGGCACTGGGCCCCCAGCCAGCTCCCTGAGCCACCTCTCTGCTTTTAGGTAACAATGTTCTGTCTGCCACCACCTCTCGAGAGCCCTGAGCTTGGGCTGTGCTTGGGGAACACAGCCTCCAACTGCCTGTTCCCCGTGACCTTCCTGGGAGAGGAATATGACAGGAAGGTCGCCCAGGGGACAGGCTACCCCGCTTTTCCGCCTCAGAGCTCTGACTGCGAGGCAGGCAGGCCGCGGAGGTCACCTGCCTCGGTCTGTTTCATTCTAGCCTCCGCAGAGGGACCATCCTGGAAGGGTGCGCTGGCAAACGACAGGAGAAAATGGTCAGGATGCAGCAATTTCCAGCACATTTAATTCAATTCCTCCAACATGAGCGGGGCCTGCTCTGTGACTCAGATGGCTGCAGCCCTTAAAGAGCAGGCGGCCAAGCACAGGAGGCAGAACTATACACGGCAATTAGACAACACATAAAAATAAATGCCAGGAAGCAACAAAGCCAGGGTGCACAAGGGAGGTATCGGTACTCACTGGGGAAGGCTCCCTGGAGGAGGTGGCATTTCAGTCTGCTCTGAGGACAAGTGAGATTTCAACAGAGAAAGGTGTGGGGAAGAGCATTTCATAAAGGGAAAAGCATAAACAAATCATGGCCAGGGGCAGTGCTGGGAAGCTTTGAGGGGGTGGTGGAGACAGGCACCTGGGGGCAGGTCAGGAAGGGCCTTGGTAATCCCCTAGGGACTTTAGTTTTGAACTGTGGGCCATCTACCATCAAAACAGAGCAGGGCCCCAAAGGCCACTGGCACCAGCAATTGCACTTCTAGAAATTATCCAACTGCCTTGCCTTACCCAGGTGGGTAATGGGGGTACACACGGTTCTTTCTGAAACATTGTTTATATTAGGAAAGCATGAAAATGACCCAAGTGTGCATTAGGAGGCTGGATAAGCAAGTTATGCGCCAGCACACCACGGAATGCTATGCAGCTGTAAAAAAGAATAAGGCAGCTCTAAGTCCTGACGTGAAAAGCCCTCCAAAATATACTGCAAAGCGGAAACAGCACTAGCCAAGGATTTGAGCCTATCTGGGAGGTGACTCTGGGAAGCACAGTGAGGAAACAAGGACAGGCAATGAGGGACGCGTCCCGAGCTACGGCAACTGAGCTGAGTGCCGCCGGGGACTCCGCGCCAAACTGGCTGAGGGCTGCCTGGGGACACTGACTCCCAGCACTGCGCCCCTCCCCGCGGAGGCCGAAACAAAGCCCTCAGCTGGAGAGCTGCAGGTGTTTCCAGAGGAAGCAGTGGGCAAGAGCCAGGCAATGAGATGAAGCCGTAGGGGGCAGGGCACCCCCAGCGTCTGCTACAGAGTGGTACTAATCGCCTACAAAGATGGCAAAAGAATATTAGTCATATTTACTTATCTGTGGACAGGTCCCCAAAAAACTAGAAACAGGAAGGTTGGAAGAAGGGATGGAAGGGGGACTTTTACTATGTTTCTTTAGAATACAAATAAAAGCCTTTTATTTTAGAATAATTTTAGATTATTCCAGGTTGCAAAGATAGTACAGAGTTCCCATATAACCCTCACCCAGTTTCCCCTAATGTTAATATTTTACATAACAATAGGACATTTGTCAAAACTAAGAAATTAACATGCATACGTTACTACTGACTAAACTCCAAACTATTTTCAGAGAGCACCAATTCATTAATGTCCTTTTTCTGTTTCAGGACCCCATCCAGGAGACCACGATACATTTAGTCTTTAGGTCCATGCAAATATATGATCTATTCCAAATATGTATTAAAAAATGATTAACTGCAGGCTCAAGGAGGTCATCAAAGGCTTTGGAGCAGGCATGACCTGACCTGGCGTAACTGGACAGAGCCTCAGCCCCAGGTGCCGCACAGAGGTGAGCCCAGGCAGTGCAAGCAGCACACAGGGCTGGGCGCCCCAACACTGGTCCCTCTTCCCCAGAACACAACGGAAGGGTGAAACCTGTGGTGGATGCCCTCAAAGCCCCACCCATTTGCCCTGAGCATTCACCTCTACCTGCCGAAGGCTGCTTCCTACAAACACCTGTGACTGCCTATAGGCGCATGTTCAGCCTGTGCACACAGCAGTCAGGAAACATCAAGGAGCTGCTGTCCCAGAAGCTGCCCTTATCCCATGATGGACGCAGAACTGGTGGACAAAACCCAGCATCTTTGCCCCTGGGGCACCAGTAATTCCGAGTCGTGTTTTCTATTCTGTGTCCCAGGGTCCCCAGCCATCCAGGTAGATTTCTGCCTGGATAACAATCCTTTACCAACTCCCTTTTCTTCCCTTCCCCACTCTCCTGCCAGGGTTTCCTGGGATCACCCTCCAACAGATCTCCCTGCAATTCTGCCTCTGGGTCATCAGAAAAACCCAACCGAGATAACACCCAAGCCCTTCGGCCTGATTCCTGGGCTGCCTGTGCTCAGATGCCTGCCTC